>JAODAL010059830.1:0-21243 GCA_025379985.1 Phyllomedusa bahiana
TGGCTCCACCCGCGGGGGTTTTTTTTTTAAAACCCCTCAGAACCGGGGCAAAGGGGGCCGCGGCGTCTAAAAATTAACCCCGAGGGTGCCGGCACCGATCGGTGCGGTGATCGGCAAACACAGCTATGCTGCCCCGATCCCGATCACCGGCTTTGTGGTGGGAGCCTTGTAAGGCTCCCCACTTACCCTGGCCGGTTTGCACCACTTCCCCCCCGCAGAAAAGTGGGGAAACCGCCACTTTTACACCCTAATCATTGAAAAGCAATGCTTTGGGTTGTTTAACAATCGCGGGCCCCCTAGGGGAAAAGCACCAAGGGGGGCTAAATGTTACAAAAAAAAAAATTAAATAAAGTTTTAAAGTACAAAAAAAAAGTTTAAAAGTTAAAATCACCCTCCCCTTTTCCCTTTTTTTACAAATAAAATCATTAAAATGTAAAAAGGTTACACTTTTGGGTATCCCCCCGCGCCGAAAAAGTCCGATCTATAAAATATAACACATTTATCCATTTACCTGAACACCGTAAAAAAAAAAAAAATTCCAAACGCCAAAATTGGTTTTTTGGAAATTTTTCTCCCCAAAAAAAATGGAAAAAAAAATGATCAAAAATGGCATGCTTTCCCAAAACTGCTACGATAAAAAGTACAACTTTTGCCCGAAAAAAATGCCCCCTCACGACGCCCCTGAGGTTATACAAAAAATTTAGGGCCAAAGAAAAAAGGGCGCCGGGGCGCAAATTTAAAAAAAATAAAAATGTTGGGAAATTTTTAAAAGGAAACCAAAACATAACAAAACCCCATTTTTTGGGTATTGCCGATGCGTAACAACCTTTAGAAAAACAGAAATACTTTATTTTTACCGAAGATTGAACCCATAAAAGCAAATCACCCAAAACAGGGAAATAAACTTTTTTTTTCAAAATTTGCCCACTTGGAATTTTTTTTGGGGTTTCCCAGTATAACTATAGATAGTGAATAACACCATTAAAAAGTACATCTTGTTCCGCAAAATAAAAGCCCTCATGGTCATGAGGGGGGAAAAAAAAAAATTATGGCTTTCAGAAGGCGGGAGGGAAAAAAAACGGCCCAAAAAAAAAAAAAAAGGGGGGGTCCTGAAGATTTAAAAGGGAGTTTTTTCCCCAAATTTTTCCCACATTAATGGAAATTTTTGCGGGATACAGTAGCAATCAATACAACATAAATATCAATAAAATTTCATAAATGTCTTAAACAAGCCTAAAACCAAATTTGTTTGAAGGGAGAGGTGGCGGAACTCCCACTAATTTCTTTGGGGAGTTCCAAAAAATAAAATGTGACATTGATACCTATCATACATATACCTCAATGTCTGAAATGGACACCCAAATTTAAACTTTCTTTTTTAGTTTGGTTAAAAAACCCAAACAACCCACCATGTTCCCAAATCACCAATCCTACACAACGCGCGGCGCCCATAAAATTAGAATAGCCCTTAAAATTTGCTTGCTAAACCTTTAAAGCCATAAAAAAAGGTAAGCCCAGCTTCTGAAAGCCTACGGAACCCCAGGTTTTCAATCCCTTACTGAAAATTATCACAAAAGTCATTATTTAAAGGGGTTAAAAAAAAGAAAAAACTAAAACCACTTTTTCTTTGGGCACCTTTTTTGGCAATGTGCCTACATCTTCCGGTCTTTTTGGGGAACCCCCGGGGCCTCCAGCAATGATTCATGCCCCGTGTGCTTCTACACCCAAATTTTCGGGGCTTAGCGGTACATTGCTGAGGAGACTACTTTACACAAAGGGAACTGGGGGGCCCAAAAGGATGCTTTGCAAGGAAAAATCCTGGGTGGGTGATGTAGTGGGGGTAATTCGAAGAAAATATGCATGCTTGGGGTGCGGAAAACTGTGGCATTCTGATGGACACTTTCTACAGCATTACTACCCATTTTAGAATTTACTTAATTGTTTGCTGGGGGTTTTTTTTTAGATAAAAAAGCAAAATTAGATCAAAAATTAAGGTCTATTTCCTTGAAGCATGACAAAAAATAAGTTGCCTTATTAATTTTGGGCAAATTATGTACCAGAACTTTTTGTTAAAGTGACTTTTCCCCCTCATAATTTAGAGGGGTTTGGTATTTAGTTAAAAATAGCTTTTTCAAGCGCCCTTATACAATTTTAAATACAGTACTTTCAACCAAAAAAAATTTTGGATATTTTAGGGGATATTTAATGTCCTAACATTTTATGCCGGTTTTAAAAATATTAAAATTATGAACTTAAATTTTCAAAAGAAATACTAATAAACTGCCGTAATCCCGGGAAAAAAAAGAAGCTTGATTTCCCTTTTAAAAGCAATATCTTAGAAACATATTCAGTTCTTGTATCCTTCTCATAATGAATTAAAACCTTGTGAGAAGCCAATGCCCTCTATTGGGAGGTTTTAAATTTCGTAAAATAAGACAATGACCTAAAGTCTAAAAGCACAACCTAGAGCCTAAGTCAAGGTAATAAAAACTTTTTTCCCGCTTTATGCTCTAACTTTTCATGGGCTTTTTGGGGATCATAATATATTTTAAACCCCTCAAGTATTTTGAAATTTCATGCAAAAAACGACAAATAATTAGCCCGTTGCCCGGTCAACATTAGATTTATTGCACCAACCCTTTTTTTAAAAAAGCCTATTAAAGAACAAAAGCGAAATAATCACAATTTGGGCCCTTTAATTAAAAAAACATAACAGAAAAACTAAAAAAAAACCCAAAAAAATGAAAATACAAACCCCTTTTCATTTTGAAATTTTGAACAAGATAGATAACTTTTCCCTTTTCTTCCTAAAATCTGTAATTAGGGTTAAACTAATGAAAGGCTGTGCTTTCTGAAATATAACGAATACTTTTACCAAAGGGGCATTTATGGACCTTTTAAAAAATAATAGTCATGGGAGGTGCTTTGCAAAATTTAAAAGCATTTTAAAAAGAACCCTTTGCTTTAAACGGGTCACAGGAATAAAAACCACTTCCGTTTTTCACAGTAAAAGTATTGCACTTCTTTTTTAAATTTAAGGCAATTAAAGCCAGGCTGCAATGTGGTTACGCACCGTGACTCACATTTTAGTTGTTTGGCACCACAGGGTTTTTTGTTTTTCCCTACCAAAGTTAATGCCTTAAACTTTTTAATTCTGCATACAAACCGGGGTTATTTAGGTAATGGAAATTTTTTTGTTTGCATCTATGACTGAAACCAAAAAAAAAGTACTGGCTCATTTAAATTTTTAAACGGAAATGTTGGGAGTTGAAATAAAATTTTATTAAGTGGACAATTTCATTTTTAAATCCCTTTACTTTTAATTACAAAAATAGTTAAAATAATTTTAAATCTTAAACCGAAAAAGGGTAATTCAAATTTTTATTTTCAAACCCCCAATGAAAATTTTTAAAAAAAAATAGAAAGAAAATCTTGAAATGCATTTGTCACAGGCCAACCCCTGTCTGCACAGCCCATTTGTACCTGTTTTTTTTTCTGCCACCCCCTTTTCTCCCTCCCCACCGTTGCCAAGTGCCGGCTGCCCACACCCATTAAAGCAAATCAGGAAATTATCTTCCCCCCCCCTCCTTTGGCTACCTGCTGCTGTAGTTCTTAGGGGCTAATGCATGCACCTGCTCTTTTTTTAAAGGGCCAGAAACACCCCACCCATTTTTCCAAAACCCCAATGCCTGTGAGCTTGTTCTTTTTTAAAGCACTTCTCCCTCACTTCCCCCACCTGAAAGTCTGTTGGTTTTTTTTTGTGAAGCTGCCTACATTTCCCCTGTTTTCCTTTTGTCTTCTTTGGTTTGACCTTGGCTTACGTTTCCTGTCTTCTTTTGGGTACTCCGCCTGTCCCCAACCTCGTGCATGTGACCCAACTCTGCTGGATGCTGCAGCCCTGACCTTCTTTCATGACAGACAAATCTTCTGCCTGCCCCTTCAGACTATACTGAACGCAGGGACTTTACTGAAGGCGTTTCCTTGCAGGGAGTCCAAGCCCCCTTTGCGGAGGGGGGCTTGTTAACTCCACTCTCAAAAGGCCTTACAACCAAAGAACCCCAGCTGACACTGTGGATCCCCCCTCCCCCAATCACAGTACAACTGGTCATGGATCTCGTTTACGTACTTTGCCTGAGGGTCTAAAGTTTTTTACGAAATGGGGCCCCTCAAGAACCCCCAAAACAGCCTTCAAAAAAATTCGACCACTGTGGCCCGTCCGCTGCTGTTTTCTGCGCTCGGCCCGTCTCGCTGCACCTTGTTTCTAGGGCAACCTGGGCTACACCTCCCCTTTCAACCTCAGTAAAAAAGAGGGGGACCAAGAAATTTTTTGGGAATTATAAGCTCTGGTTGCCCCCCTTCTCAGAGGATTAGCAGGGGCAATCAAAGACGGTTAGCTGGTCACAACTTCCGCCATCTTGTTTACCTCATTGTCTTGGCAACAAATTGACATCAGTTTTACCCGAGAGGGTTTTGGGAAAATCAACAGCGTTTTTGTACACAGCGCACACATTGTCCACAAAACTCCCTTTTTTGAACCAACTTCCAGAACCTATGCAAGTTGATCGACTCCCCTTTATGATGAAGAGCATACTCGGAAATGCATCTCTTGTCTGTATGGTTTCGCCCAAAAAATCCCCCTCTAGGGGTTTGGGAGAGAGAAATCCTTTTCTTGTTTGAACATTTCTGTATCCCTACCTTTCCTGCTGTACCCCCTTGAAGGTTTTTTACACTTGTGGGTTTTAGGCTAAGCAGGAAATTCATCCATTTGTTTTGGTACCAAGCATTGCCTTCCCGTGAGTCATCCAAAAATCCTCTGCCCTCTCCCTCCATTAAAAAGGGGAGGTTTGGCCATACCTACCTATTTCACACTGAGCCCTCAACCCTGCACGTTTTTGGACCCCAACATCA
Source organism: Phyllomedusa bahiana (assembly GCA_025379985.1). Lineage (NCBI taxonomy): Eukaryota > Metazoa > Chordata > Amphibia > Anura > Hylidae > Phyllomedusa > Phyllomedusa bahiana. The sequence goes on from JAODAL010059830.1 coordinate 4,909, forward strand.
AAATAATCTTTTCTTTACATGCTTCTAAAACTAAATTGTGCCATTCATTTGGACTCCCCTGGGTATGGCTTTATCTCCTGTGAAGTCCCTTGTTGGGGGGACAATGTCACTCTTCTTGTCTGTTTACCTTGCATTGTTTTCCAGGCCCTGCAAACTGCAAAGGTTTAACCTTCCATTCCCCCTGGTTTTGCCACAACCACATAACTTTTGTGGGTTTTTTCTTTAAAAGAAAGCTGATAGCCTACTTCCCCATAGGCCTTACAATTGCCCTATAAATCATCTGCCTGGCACTAATCCAGTATATCCATTGTCCTTGCCAGAAACTGTGGCTATGTTGAATTTTATTAAAGAGAATTTGAAGAAGAGGTTCATCTGAAAGTCGTCATCTCCAGCTTGCGCTGGGTTCTTCTTCGTACAGAAGAAAGACGGTTCTTTATACCTGTGAATGCTACATTCGACAAAAAAACCCCCTAGAATTTTGATTGAATTCTGGGCAAAATTTTTTTCCCAAGCTCGAAAATTCTGGCCAAAACGCTGCTGATTTGCAAGGGGGAAAAAATTTTAAAACCCTGTAACAAATTCTACACACGTGACGGTCACTTCAAAATATCTTGTCATGCCCTTTGGTTTGGGTATCGTTCTCGCTGTCTCTCAAGAATTTGTTAGTGACATCTTTAGGTTCTTGCATTATGTCTGTGTGGTTTTATACCTTGATGAAATCCTGGTATTCTCCCCGAATCTGGCATTCCACCAACATGTCCAGCAAGTTCTTTCCTACTTACGACAAAATTGCCTTTTTTCCAAGTTAGAGAAGTGTCAGTTTGAATATAGCAGCATGAATTATCGGGTTCCTCTCCCTTTTTTATTGTGAAAACAACACTGCAGTTCCTCTCCCTTTGTTCCCCAAAAACTGCAGTAGCTTTCAAAAAAGCAGCACTTCATTGCACGGCAGGAATCCACAGTGCCTTCTACAGGCCACTGCCAAAACCAAGTCACAAGCATACAAATTCCACAGACCTCCTCCATTCTTCAAACCTGAGAACATATTTTGGTTTGAATATTCAGCTAAGTTTACTATGCCTCAAGTGGCTCCACGCTTCTTAGGACCCTTCCTGGTTTTACGCCAAGTCAACCCAGTCTAAAGAAAAGCTTAATACAATCTTTGATCAAATACTGTAAACTAAGAGTCCCAGGTTTTTCATATTTCCCTTAGGGATAAATGCATTTCCAATATTTCCCATAACCTTTTAGGTTTTTCCCTTTGTCTTTTGTGGGCCACTGATATTTGTGTTAGAAGTATGCTATTGCCTTTTCCCGGTGCACCTTGCTTGCGTTTTTTAAAAATAAATTTTAGATGTGGACAGCCTTTTTACGTTTTGTTTTTTTTTAAAGAAAAAAAAACAAGAACAGCACTGCAACAAAAAAAACAGAGGGGTGCAAAGCCAAAGGGAAGACCCAAAACCCCCAAAAACCAAAAAATAAAAAAAGCAGCAACACTAAAAAATTAAAAAAAAGGATTTAATCACCTAAGCCATACAAGCAACGTTTTTAAATCCTCCATGGAGTCATTCCAAACAAAGTTGTTCAGGATAAGCATATCCCCTTATATACAAATGTGCATTTTCCCGATTAAACAAAATTACATAATTAAAAAGGGGTTACAATAACTTTCAAAAATTTATGAAAGATAATACATCAATCAGTGTAAAAAAGTGCAGGGAAAGTGCAAATTTGTACTAACATAAACACATAATGAACATCATCCCACTGTAATATATAAAACAATAGAGACAATTACAAAGTTAACAGTGTGTTGATATATAATCACTACAGCTGCAGACATAAGTTCCCCACTCTGGATCGTGTATCATCTCGGCGTCTAGTGGAAGACACCGCCAAATCAGTACATCACATGATCAAAACGGGGACCAATCGTTAAGCTTATGACCAAACGGCCACTGTCAGCCAATCACTACCACTCGGGACATCAGCACAATTGCCCTGGTGCAGTACGTGGACTTAAAAGCTTGACCACCATATTATGTCAGGGCAAAAGATGCCAGTCTTTCAGGTATGTATAAAAGATGTAACTAAAGTTAATGTGGACTGACCAATACTATAGATAAATAATGAGAGAGGTAATATAAGGCAACCCCTCAATACCAATATCTTTGAATAGCTTACAAAAAAAACTTATGAATCACTGGGGTAAACTATAAAATATAACTTTTAATAATACCATTAAAATGGTAGGCACACAATAAACCTTAAGCACTTGTATCATACTATAATATAGAGATAAAAACAGTGGCAAAAAATTTCACACTGCCCTAGATTTCCCTATACACTAACTACCTATCAGTGGGAAATGCAAGGTCAACGTCCTGATAAGGACGACCCCGCCAGGAACCAAACTAAAGTCCCTTAATAACACCCTATAAGGTTGAATGTGTTTTAAAGTGAATACGTGATATATTAAACCAAAGACTGACGCGTTTCTCTGAAGATTAGTATGTGAATTCCCTCTGGGGTTACATATATAGTAATAGAGCTCTTGTTGACTTTATAGGTACAATGTCTTACTTTAATTAGACGAGCTGCACAAAACATATGCCATAGCATGTTTTTAATAATCTTATGCGATTGCATTCATAGATCAGATTTTAAGCCTTGATTGGTATGAGTATGAATCATTGTAACGGGACTTGGTAGTGGATCCACAGGACCACGCAGGCGGATGATAGCTAAGCCACGCCAGGGACGGATTCCTAAGTAGCCCCGCGCGTTTGCACCAGAGCCCGCCGCAAGCGGGATGGACTTGCTGCTGCTTGTGGCTACCGGCGTTCCCCCTGGTCGTACTTGCCTGCGGCGGCAGCGCAGGTGCTGCGAAGGTACAAAAAACGTAATCCAAGAATCGTACATAGTGTGGGCAGGCAGTATGGTTCAGGGCAGACGGCAATGCTTCGTGGTCGAGGACAGTCGATAAGGTCAGGGCAGGCGGCAGAGGTTCGGAGTCGGAGAAACGTAGGCAAGGTCTTGTACACGGCAAGGCCTAAATAGACTAACAGGAAACGCTTTCTCAAAGGCACGGGGCAAACAATGATCCAGGGGTGGGGAAGTGACGTTGGACTTAAACTTAAATTGAGACAGCGACCGGTATTAGCAATTCGGCGCACTGTCCTTTAAATTTACATGACCGATTGCGGCGGCAGCGGCGCGCTAGGGGGGCGCACGCGCACTCCGGCCAGCAGGGGACGCGGAGCGAACCTGGGAGCGCGGTCTGGTGAGGAGACGGGGGGATGCAACTACGGGACGGGCAGTGGGCACCCGCGGGCGGCACCCGTCCCGCCGGGGACAGCGCGGGGGACACGGGTGCGACCGTGGTTGGTCCGTGGGGGACCGGACCGCGGCGCAACCCGATACAGTACCCCCACCCTTAGACCTCCCTCCTTTTTAGGCCGCAGAAACTGAGGAGGAGGTTACGATTCAGGATGTTGCATTCTGGCTCCCAGACCTCTCCTCGGGGCGAAGCCCTTCCAATCTTCGTGGAAGATGCGCTTCCGTCTGACCGTCTTGATCTCCAAGATGTCACTTTACCTCCAAAGATGTCGGGGACTTGGGATACAGGGGAAGGGTTACATTCCTGGAGAGAGAAATGGCTTAAGAACCAGCGGCTAAGGAGGGAGGGACACTTGGAAATGGGGTTCTTTGGATCCGGAGAGATGGAGGCAGGGGTGAGCTTGTACGTCACCGGTTCACTGCCGAAGAAACCATTGAAGGGTCCGAGGAACGAGGGCCAATTTGAGGACTGGGAAACCCTCAGGCGCACCGTACCTGAGGAGAGCCAAACTTTGTCCCCTGGGAGGAATGTTGGGGCGGGTCTTCTCCTCTTATCAGCCTGAGATCATTCATACGCGGCAGAGGCCCAGAAGTAGGGAACGTCGCGTCTCCTTGCCAGATGGCCTTGATATCCCGAAACTTGGTCGTTGCAGCGGGCAACTCCGATTTTGTGGGCAGGGGGATGGGGGGGTGCGGATGGCGGCTATAGACTAAAAGAATGGGAGAAGAGACGCCGGGGCTGGCTGCCTCGAAACGCGTGGTTGTACGAGAATTCGCCAGGGAGTGCTCGGCCGTTGGTCCTGCGTCCCGATACAAAGTGACGTAGGTATTCCCCAGAATCTGGTTCACCGCTCCACCTTGCCCATTGGATTGAGGGTGATATGCTGGCCGAAAAGTCCAGTTTGACCTGCCAGGACGGGAGCATAGTGCACGCCAAAATCGGGAAACAAAACTTGACACCGCGGTCGGAGACAATGTGTGAAGGTAACCCATGTAGGCGTGTTAACACTGTGGGTAGAACTGATTGGTAATTGTGGATAGCAGAGGCCAGGCACGGCGAGAGGTACGAGTGGGACATCTTGAGAACGGTCGCGTAACACCAAGATGACGAAATTCCCAGGAGGGGGGGGGAGGCGGAGATCAGTGATGAAATACATGGCTATGTGCGTCAGGGAATCTCAGGCACGGGCAGAGAGGATTGCAGGAGACCGGCCGGCTCTGGCGTGGGACCTTGTTCCGAGCACATGTGATAAGTGCCGAGCGTGAAGTCTTGACATCTGTGCCAGGGGTTAGGCCACCTGTAAGTGCCGTGAGATCAAAGCGTCGAGGACTTCGTGCTCGATTGACCAGCCAAGGAGAGAGCTATGGCCCCATTCCAAACTCCTTCTTCTGAGTGCGGGCGGCACGAAGCGTTTGCAGTAGTGACGTTCTGGAGAACTCTGCCGGGAGCCACGTGAACAACGGTTCGGGAGAAATTATGTGTTGTGTCACGGTTTCTTCACCGGCACGAGTCCGAGGAACGGTGAGAGGGCGTCGGCCTTGTGTTTTTATCAGCAGGTCGGAAATGTATGTGAAAGTCGAAGCGTGAGAAAAAGAGGTGCCATCAGAGGCTTGGCGAGGATTCAAACGGCTGGGGCCGTCTGTAGATAACAGTAATTTTTATGGTCCGTAAAATGTCGATAGGATGGCGAAGCCCCTCCAGCAGATTTCGCCACTCCTCCTTGGCTAACTGATGGCAAGAGGTTCCCGGTCCCCAATGGCATATTCGCTCCGCGGCGGAAAAGGTCTTAGAGAAGAACCCACTGTGAGAATCTCTGCCCTTGGGGCTTTCTGTGTGAGGACTGCCCGGCCCCCACAGAAGAAGCTTCAACTCCAAGGAAAAGGCTTCTCGGAATCAGGCCGGTCCCGAACAGGTGCAGTGTGAGAAGGCAGTTTTTCAGACCAACAACGCCTTTCAGCCTCAGGAGACCAGCATCTCGGGTTCGCGTTCTTCCTTGTGAGGGCCGATTAGGAGCCACCAAGGTGGAGAGAGTGGGGAATAAATTGGCGGTAATAATTCGCGCAAGCCCAGGGAAGCGCTGGATGGCCGGGAGACGGACCAGGGACGAGGCATTGCAGTACCGCAGAGAGTTTACTGGGTCCATCTTCAAGGCCCTTGGCTGAGACGTTATACTGAGGACGGGTTGGCTGGTATGATGGAATGAACATTTCCCCGCTTGGGTACAGGACGAATGCTGCGTAGACGGTCGCTGAATGGCGAACCTTGGGTTCGGTGCGTCTGAAGATCGGAGGAGAAAAATTAGGATGTAATCCAAGTACATCGACAACACAGGTGTACAGAGATCGGAAAGACAGCGTTTCCAAAATTCTTGAAACACTGCTGGAGCGTTGCCAGAAGCCAATGGGCATTACGAGATATTCCAAAATGTCCATCCGGGTATTAAACGCCGCTTTCCACTCGTCCCATCCCGAATTTCGTGAGGTTGTAGGCGCCCCTCGCTGGGTCAATTTGGAAAACACTTTAGCCCCCTTGAGGCGGTCAAACAGTTCTGCGATCAGCGGGAGAGGATAGCGGATTTGTACGGTGATTTTATTGAGTCCCCGGTAGTCAATTCTCGGACGGAGGGAACCATTCCTTTTCTGTACGAAGAAAAACCCGGCTCCGCTGGGATGAGGAACTTACGGAGAAATCCCTTTCTGCAAGCATCTCTTGTATGTAGGCCGACATGCCTGAGTCTCGTACAGAAAGCGGGAGACCCTTCCCCGGGGCGGATGTTTCCTGGAAGGAAGGTCAAGGGCAGTGTAAGGCCGATGTGGTGGCAGCGTATTCGGCCTCCTTCACGGAGGAATACGTCCCCAAAGTCCTCGGTACTCAGCTGGTATGCTCCTTGGCAGGAGCTGGCTGCGGTGCAGGAGAAGTGGTAGGCACGGGCGTTGGTACCTCCAAGCAGAGGGTTTTGGGCATTCTGGTCCCCAAGCGAGGACATCACCAGTCTTCCAATCAGCGTTTAGGGGGTGACGTTGCAGCAGGGAAGCCCAAGAGGATCGCCGAGGAAGCACGGGACAGGACGTGGAACCTGATCTTTCTTATGTAGAGCCCACCCGGGAGAGTCACAGGGGCCCAGTTATATACTGGTATGGGAATCAGTGAGGAGCTCCCCACTAACCGAGGAAATCAGCAAAGGTTTTTCCAGAGCGAAGAACTACAGGCAAGCGGTTACCGGGATATCCAAGAGAGGCATGATAAAGTTCCCGGCAGACCCCGAGTCAGGAAGGCAGTATCCGGAACGAAGAAACAGAACCCGCGTCTGTCTTCACCTACTGGCATCATCAAACGTGGAGCGGGAGGAACTGCACCTGAGCAGCCTCTCCACGGCACCTAGTGTGGGAGCATTTCGGACGCTGAGTGAAGCACGCCTCTCTTTCTTGGCGAAAAGTCTCCTTGCCTTTCAGTGAACCTGATAACGATGCGAGTGTAGTGGCAAGGAGAGTAATTTAGTACGTTCAGGGAGGACGGGAAGGTCTCTTGTGCAGCGTCTTTTACCTGCAGGACAGACCCTTTTTGAAGATGGCGCAGAGGGCAGCATCGTTCCACGCGTAGCTCGCAGCCAGGAATACGGAATTGAACCGCATAGTCACCCACAGGAGGACTCGCCCATGACGAAGGCAAGAGGGCAGACTCCGCAGAGGAAGCACGCGCGGGCTCCTCAAAAACGGTTGCGGGGAATTCCTGGAGGGAAGATCTGTAGGGTCTGCAGTCACAGGGTCGATTTGTCCCACGAGGGGGGTTGCCCAAGCAAGGGCCTTCCCGGAAAGTAGGCTCACCACGAAGGCCACTTTATTACCCTCTCCGAAGGAAACTGTGTCAGCCATAAGCTCCACGTGCATAGAGCACTGCGTAATAGAATACCCAGGCAGAGCTGGGGGTCCCGGCAAAGCTGGAGGAGTAGAGGGCCGAAGACTTGGGTCCCCGGTGGCCAAAGGAACTGCCGATGTAGATGGAGCCACAGACGGAGGCGGAGGCGGCTGCCGGGGATGCTAGAGCTTGAATGCATCATGGCCGGAGAGCTGGCCAACTGCTGACCTTGGTTGTGCGATTTGATGGTTTGCTGGGGCATAAACCGTGTAATATCTAGATGCGTGGCAGGGGCACCCTTGGCGGGCATCATGGCTGGAATCTTACTGTAACGGACTTGGTAGTGGAATCACAGGACCACAGCAGGCGATGATAGCTAAGCACGCCAGGGAAACGGAATCTAAGTAGCCCGGTTTTACAGAGCCCGCGCAAGCGGGATGGATCTTGCTGCGGCTTGAGGCTCCAGGTGTCCCCCCTGACGTGGACTTGCCTGGGCGGCAGCGAGAGGTGCACGCGCAGGTTACAAAAACGTTAAATCCACGAATCGTGTGGTGGGCAGGCGAGTATGGTCAGGCAGGCTGCGGCAATGGTCTGTGGTCGAGGACAGGCTGATAAAGGTTCAGGGCAGGGCAGGCAGAGGTTCGGAGTCGAGAAAACGTAGCGAAGGTGTCTGGTACACGGCAAAGGCTAATATGACTAACAGGATCGCTTTCTAAAAGGCACGGAGGCACAAGATCCAGCGGGAAGTGACGTTGACTTAAACTTAAATAGAGACAGCGGCCCGGTAATTAGCCAATTACCGGCGCACTGTCACTTTAAATTTACATGACCCGAGCGCGCGCAGCGCGCTAGGGGTCGCGCGCCGGCATCCGGCCCAAGCAGGGGACGCGGAGCGAACGGGGGAGCGCGGTAGTGAATGGAGACGGGTACGGATGCAAACCACCGGGCGGCAGTGGGCCGCTGGCGGGGCACCGTCCCCGACGGGACTGCCGCGGGGGACACGGGTGCGACCGCGGTCCGTGGACCGGACCGCGGCGCAACCCGTTACATTCATACTCCCATGCATCTATGTAGAGCCTTACAGCCTAAGAGTAATTACATATATCAAATAGGTACATATTGGAGAAATGTCTCCTATGGCAAATAGTAGCCCACTTGTACCCTATTACTATCCCAGTAAGGAGAGACTCTACTCCAGTTCTGTATATAGGTTTTATATATGGCAAGCTCACTACTTCAGTTGCTGGGTGGGGTCGTTTCAAATTTTATGCCCCCCATGTGTATATAATGTCTGTCAAAAGAAAAAGTGTACCCAAACATTTGTCAGGTTATTCTCATAATAACAAGTGCTTTGCAGTAGATAATAGGTCTGATACTTACTTTATTATAGTGGAGACAAGTTTCTGTTACCACTGAACATTGTTGCATGTCCGGAGGGTGTTTCAGCGTCTCTCGTCAGAATGTGCGCATGCGCCACCTTTTTTAAACTGCAACTAGCATCAGGGCTCGGACGATCGCCTTACTTGATGTAGTTGAGGGAGTCTTTCATTCACCAACAGCGGACAGTTTACTTAGCTAGAAGGTGAATTCTTCCGCCCGCTCTGTCAGTTTGGCGTGCGCTTGCGGTACACAGTTACAATTAGGTAAAAGGGATATTTACAGCTAAATGATTTAAAAACTGGTTGGAGGCGAACGTGGCTATTTTGTATGTATGGGGATTACAGATTATCGTACAATGTATGCTTATAATAATTATACCTATTAAATTATAGAGGGCCAGAATAATTTTTTATAGATTTACCATTTGGCCCACAAAGAATTTTTTTTGATTATAGATGATGTAAAATAAGTATATAGAGCATAAAAAAGAGGGGGTCAGTTAAAATCATTTGTTTCTGAAGCAAAGGATTTTTAGGACCAAAATTGTATTGATGTTGAATTATTTGTCAGAAAAAACTGAAAATGGCATAAATTTATTAAAATGAGGGGAGAGAAGAGAGTGTTTGAATTTAGGGGCTTAAGATGAGGGTATCAATTGTTTACAGGGACATTAAAGTGAATGCAAAGGGAGAGCAGTCAGGAAATTGGTAAAGGACCCCTTCAACAATGTAGGATTTAAAAATAGTATTCGCCACCGATTTGGTGACATATCCTGCATTGATGTGTTTTTTTTTTTTTATTTCGTAAATTTAATCTAAAGGACTGTCAGAAATACAACAGGATCGGGGATATCCACTCTCAAACTCCATGCTAACACAGCTCTGTTAACCTTGGAGAGAGATATGAATATAATAATAAAACCCTACATAAGGGGGGTAACATTGTTATCTTAAAAGAGCCAGAATTATGTAAAAATGTGCCAAACCATTTTAGATGACGGCTCCAGCTATGAGATCCTCCCCAAAGATATGACTCCAGTGTATAAAAAAAAGGAGTTATTGGATATTCTAGATCAGGCCAAACAAGATGGGCTTATTGATGAGAATGAATACAAATTCTTGGCTGTGAAATCTCCACAAACAGCTACATTTTATGCCTCCCGAAGGTTCAAAGGGCTTAACGCCACTAAAAGGGCGGCCAATGTGTCAGGCATTAATATTCTGACATAAAAATATTGGTATCTACATGGATAGTTGCCTTAGGAGTCGTAACCACCCTCCCGTCATTCATCCGGGAATACCCATGGACTTGCTGTCCAAAATCGAGGGTGTGTTTTCAGTGGAGGAGAATACTATCTTGGCCGCCATCGATGTGAGGCCCTTCTATTATCTATCCCACATGTTGGTGGGATTGCAAGCCATAGAGTATTTTATTCTTCTGAAGAGGGTCACATCCAGGCCACAATAATTTTGTTCTGAGATTATGAATTTGTCCTGACAAGAAATTTCTTCCGATTCAATGGTCGTCTGTGTGACCACAGCTCGGGGCACCGCAATGGGCAATCCTTTGCGCGCCCACCTTGCAAATTGCTCCTGGGCTGGTGGATAGCGGGCCATTGTTTTTAAAGTGACGAGTCCTGATCGTTTGGCCTTGTCCAGCATTGTCCTTGGACACCACTTGAGGACATATTTGGTCTTGTGGAGCGGGTTCAGGGGACTCTTATGATAACAGGGTCTCTACCCTAAAACCAAAATTTATTGGCCTAAGGTTCACCTCGATGAGTAAAAGAACTTACCCTTCCTGGGATGTTGAAATCAAATGAGAGGTTTTCTGGTGAACTGTCAACGCGGTCTATCGAAAAACATACGCAACTACAGTCTCCTGGTTGGAGAAGTTGCCATCCTCTACATTAAAAAGAGGGACCCAAAGGCCAGTTTTGAGGTTAAGGAGAAAATTGCTCAAATGTCCTGGAAATTTCGTCAAAAGACCAGGCGATCTCGGAGTCAAAGATTCATCGTAGGGTTTATCTAAAAAACGATCAAGGAAGCATATACATATGCATTATCACGGACCGTTCTATTCCTTTTCCCAAAAAAGTGAGGGACCATCAGTCTCAGGATTGATTAATTCGGCACACAATGATCGGGCGCACTCGATCATCAGGGCATCCCTGGCAAGACATGTGGATGTCCTGAGGATGGATAAGGATCTTACAGAAGTCTTGCCGCCACATGCCCCAGGTAACATTACAGAAGAGGCAGGAGCCTCGGGAGACAGATGACACACTTCATCTCACTACTGAGACGAAACTGAATCATGGCTTAATAGGCACCGAAGGGTGCTTTAAATGTGGCCATGGTAAAGCCTGTAAAATGGTTAAACCGACTAAATTTTTTTCAGCCATGTTCAGTAAACAGTCCTTTGAGATTAAAGGACTTTATTAACTTGTAGATATTCAAATGTGATTATAAGGCCACATGGTTCTTGTCCCTTGGATTATGTAGGGAATAAACGATTAGGCCTTGGAAACAAAGGATTCTGGAACTCATGGGGGGGGACAACAGAAACATGAGAGAAACACCATTGGCCCAAAACATGTGAATGAGATCATGGGGGGAAATGTTCTGATTTGAAATTTGAAGCATGGAGTTGTTACGTCATCACCACGTGGTGGGGATATTGATAGAAGAGTTCTCGAGGCTGAAGCTAAATGGATTCACTGATTAAAAACTGTGTACCCCTGGGCCTCACATGAGCAGCTCTAAATTTTACGCTGCTTTATCTAATACAATCATTGTCTCCATTTTCAAGAAAAACTTTGGGTAACTTGGTGTTACCTGACGATTGGTAATACAATTAGGTCCTAAAATTCTTTGCTTCTGAATAACAAATGATTATTAACTGACCTGCTTTTTAGGGCTTTATATATTATTTTACATTCAAACTATTTTCAATAAAATAAGTCTTTGTGGCCAAAAATGTAAAATCTATAAATAAATGGTTCTGGCCTTATAGATTAATAGGCAGTTAATTGTTATAAGCATTCATTGTACGATAATTCTGTTATTCCCCATACATTCTACTAGTGCCACGTTCGCTCAAACAGTTGTTTAAATAAATTTAGCTGTAAATCCTTTGTTTACTAATTGTAAACTGTGTAACGCAGCGCAGCCTAAACTGGACATGAGCGGGCGGAGATTTCACCTTCTAGCGGAAGTTAAACTGTCGCTGTCGGCTGAATGAAGGACTCTCATCTTACGGTCAGAGTTGAGGGGATCTCCGAAGCCTGATGCTAAGTGCGTTTAAAAGGTGCGCATGCGCAATTTGACGTGAGACGCCAACACTCGGACATGCAACAATGTCAGTGGTTGGACAGAAGCTTGTCTACACTATTAATATAGTAAGTATCAGACGAGTTATATTAATGCAATGCACTTGTTTTTAGTGAGAATAACTGACATATGTTGCGTACACTTTTCTTTTGACAGACTTTTATATTTACATTGGGGGCATAGAATTAGATCTACGTCCACCCACAGCAATTGTAAGTAGGTGAGCTTGCCATATATAAACGATTTACAGATGGTGAGTGAGGTCTCTCCTTACTGGGATATTAATAGGGTAAAGAGGGCTACTATTTGCATAGGAGACTTATCCAATTTGTACCTATTTGTATATGTAATTACTCTTATAGGCTGTAAGGTCCTACAATATATTGATGGGTGTATGAAATCATACCATTGCAGGCTTTAAATACTGATGACAATGATGCAATTCTGCATATGTTATTAACAAACCATTCTCTGGCATAGGTTTGTGTGCAGCTCATCTATTTTAAAGTAAGACACTTGTACCTATAATGTCAACAAGATCTCTATTCTAACTATGTAACTGAGAATTCTCATACTATAATCTTGAGAAAAGAAACGCGTAGGGTCTTCTGTTATTTTATACGTATTCACTTTAAAAACACTTCAACTTATAGTGTGTAATTAGGGGTCTTTTTAGTTTGGTTCTTGGTGGGGTCGTCCTTATCAGGACGTTGTCTTGCATTTCTCATGATAAGTAGTGTATGGGATATATAGGGGCAGTGGTGGAACTTTTGCACTGTTTATCTCGTATATTATAAGTATCTAAAAGTGCTTAAGCTTTATTGTTGCCTACCATTTTTAATGGTATTATTAAAATGTTCTATTTTTTAGTGTTACCCAGTGATTCAATAACTATAGATAGCGACATAAACACAACCTAGGTCTCCAATAGATGGTGCAATTAACCACAAAACCATGGGGAAAAAACAGGCACCATCTCCAGATGGTATAGGAGCATCAGGGATGCATCTTACTGTTTCCCCAGTACCTCAATAGAGTCACAACATGGCACGACCCCCCGTGGTTCTGTTATAAGCTTCACATTAAATCTAGTATGGTCCAATTTTAAAAAAAAAACACATATTCTGTCAAAAGCATCATAGAATAGTTGAGTCATAATGGTCACATAGTCCCTTTTCTAAAGCTGACCAATGAGTGTCATTATAGATGTACATAAAAATATACACTTTGTTACCAAAACAAATCTTTTACTGAAATTAATTTTTTATTACACAAAAATCAAAATACACTATACTGGAGGGGGGAAGCGAATGTCGCGCCGAAAGTGATGCCATTGTGTTGATTAGGGTAAAAAGCCAAAGTGATAATAGTGAGAATTTTATCTAAAATAACAAGGAAGATAAAATTAATATAGAACACTCTTATAACGCTTATAAAGGAACAAAAATATAATAGGTTGGGCAAAGCTTAATCAAATACAAAGGAAAATACATGATTATAAAAACGCATTCAAAGAGTAATCAAGATTTAAACAGTAGGGTATAGAGAACTTTCTACTTGGTGATCCAACGCATATTCACGTTGTTTAAGAATCTTTATACGATCTCCACCACGTTTGCAATAGGGTACATGATCAATAATAGAAAAATTAAGATCACTAAGTTGATGACCACATTCATCAAAAATGTTTGGGGACTGTAGCTCAATTTTTTTGTTCTTAATAGTAGATTATGTGCCTTTAAGCGTAGTCGACATTCTCTGTGTGGTCTCACCAAAACATATAGTTTGGACAGGGACCATTGGAGAATGTAGCATGAATAGATGGTTCTACCACAGAGAAAACCATTGATTTTAATCTTGTTTAGGTATGAGATGTTCAAAGAATTCACCTTTAATCAACTATTGGAAAACTATCACAACTTTTACACGGGAAAAACAGCCTTGCCGCGGACATCCTTAGGTTGGCTCCTTCTTCACGATCACTTCTTACAACATATCCCTTAAATTTGCTGCTCTCATATATGAAAACAAGGTGTTGTGTGATGAAAATGGAAAACATCTTTTATAAAGTTTCGTAGGAGCGGCAAATATTTGGAAATGGACTTTTGTTGTTACATCTCTCTGTCTATTGTATGTGGGATACAAAAGGTACCCTGTCTGTTTTATTATTACTGTTCATTTAGTACACAAACTGTACTCTGTTAACTCTTTAACTGTATTTAATTTGATTGTATGTACCAATGCTTTTGGGATACCCCTAGGCATATATTTATCTTTCACCTCTGAACACTCTCACCCTCAGTTTAATCATTTGTCTTCCACAATCTTTTTCACCCGTAGAACTGAGGTTAGGGGTAACGGACTCAACATGTTCCTTGGGTGCTGACTTGTGTTGAAGCGTTTACGTGGGCTATCGACTGGGCGATAGTCAAAAGTTTGGGCCCCCCTTTGATAAGGTTTTTTGATTTTGGCAGTCGAAATTAAAAGCGTTTACCATTAAAGGCCCATGGGGGAAACAACAACACCCCTTTATTCTTAAAACCCAAACAGGGCTGGAGAAGTTAATTTTTAAAAGCCACAACATTTAAAAAGGAAACCTGTTACTCTTAGGCACAACACTTAGGGTATAAAAACCACAGAAAAAAAGTCCCCACACCCCTTCACTTTCCCGTTTGTTTCCACAAAATGACCCCTTAAAAAACCCGCATCCCCCCACAAATTAAAAAGTGCCAGAAGGGCAGTAATTTTTTTTGAAACCCCTCATTTTACTTGAAAGGGAAAATTGAATATCCCCCGTCCTGGAACCAGCTTTACCCCCAAAAACCCGCATTACCCACAGATTAAAAATGCCCGAAGAAAGTAGTTTATTGAACCCAATTTAGTTGAAAAATGGACATTGAAAACCCGTCCTTTGGAAACCCCAGTTTGGAAACCCTTTAAATGTCCTTTAAACCCCCAAAAATCTTAAAAAGGGGGCCGGAAAGGAGTCTTTCAACCACCATTTTAGTTTAATGGACAATTTTACAAACCCTGTCCTGGGCTGCGCATGAACCCTTTAAACCCGTTTTGAACCCACAGATTAAAAATTGCCGGGAAAAAAAGGGGTCTTTAAACTACCCTTTTAGTTGAAAGGACATTGCTATCCCGTCCTGTGGCCCCAGCAAAGACCCCCGGGGGGGAGTTTAAAAGTGGGTTTCGGTGAAAGCCCAGGCTGGCGTCCGTCACTATTTTAAAAACGCAGGTTAAAATTCCCTGATGACCCCCAGCAAAAGAAAAATGCATGCGAAGCAGAGTTTGGAAGCGGAAGTGTGAGAACTCCAGCCTTCCTAAATACAAATGTCAAAAACCTAGTAGCGCCCTTTCCCCCCCCCGTATGATGTGAACCAATTGAGCTTCCCCTTTGGGAAAAACCCGGTGGGTTTAACCCCCTCTTTTAAAACCCAGGGCCCTTTTTCCCTTTTTATTCCTTTTTTTCATTTTACTCAAAAGTGCTGGGGAAATTTGTTTTGTACTTTGTTTCTGTCCGTGCTCCCTATTCCATGTCCTCTGAATAACCCCACATCTGGTCCCAAAAATTTTCCCGTACCCCCCTTTTACAATTCAGAGGAAAATTTTTTTCCACAATTTTTTACATGCAAGGGTTTTTTTGTAGTTTAATTCTAGGGAAAAACATTTTTTTTAAATGGATATTTCCCCCCATGTCCCTTTTTTTCTTTTTTTTTTTAATTTTTTTAAATGGGTTGTCTCAATTTTTGGGGTTGAAAAAGCTATGTAAAGATCTTGCAAAAAAAAATGCTTTTGCAATAGTGTCCCTTAAAACCCTGTCCTACCAATTTTCCCGTTTTGACAGCACCATTTCCCTTGAACCACTCTTTACAATTGTGAAAAAAAAAAATGTCTGTTTAAAAAAAAACATTTTTTTTTTAATAGGAAACCCGTATTAAAAGGCATTTCAAAGCAAAATGCCCCCAAAAAAATTTAAAGCATGACCCCCTTTAAGCCAATTTGGGCAAATTTTGAAAAAAAAAATGTATGTTAAAAACAACTTTTTTTTTAAAAGGAAACCTTTTAGTATAGTCATTTCCCAAAAAAAAATGCCCCAAAAATTCAAAGCATGGGCCCTTGAGCCACTTTTGGGGCAATTGTAAAAAAACAAATGTTTTGTTAAAAAACAACATTTTTTTATAAAAGGGCCCCGTAGTATTGCTGCATTTCAAAGCACATGGGAACCCCCAAAAAAATTTTTAAAAAAGATTTCAGGCCCCCTGTTTTAAAAATTTTGAGGGAGAAAAAGGGCCCCTTAGAAGCCACATTTCCCGTTCCAAAGGACCTAAATTTTTGCTGTATTTCACCCCACCCACCCCCAAAATTTTAAATTGACTTCTCAGGCCCTAAATTTAAAAATTTTGAGGGGGGAAAATTTCCACT
>JAODAL010059831.1:0-21242 GCA_025379985.1 Phyllomedusa bahiana
TTTTTCATTTTTTTAAGAAAACAGAAAAAAATTGTTATATTTATAAAGAATGTCTGATTAATTAAAACAGACAAAAACTAGTACCTACTTCCCATAATTATATTTTAAAAAAATTTTTATTATATATAATATAATATTATATTTATAATATATAAAAATATATAAATTATATATATAATAAAATATATATATTAAAGGCTGGGGTAGTTTAGCATTATAAAATTATGGAAAAATAGGATAATACTTGTGTCCCTTTTTCTGTTATATACGGATAAACGTATATCCAAGAGCATGATAATTAAAGCACTTTTTTTTAAAATTTAAAAAAGCAGGGACTTTTTTTAAGTTTTTTCTCTTTTTCTTTTACTTAAATCTGGGGAAGATGTGTTAAGATTGTCTAACTCTTATTCAGGCTCGGACTGGCCCACCGAGGGATCGGTGAATCCCCCGTGGGGCCCCCCAATGCGGGGTCCCGGGGGCGTGCCGCCCCCCCCGGGGCCCGGGCCCCCGCATCCTGACCCTGAACACCCGGGCCCGACATCCCGAGCATTCAGAGAGAGGGCCCGGTAGTTGATGACTAATGTCTTCAACTCCCGGGGCTACGCGGTGTCAGCGGAGCAGTGCACCACTAGCGCTCCGTTCCGCTGATCGCCCTGGCAGGGAGCGTCCAGGAGCGGGACTGAGGTGAGTGGCTGTTTGTTTGTTTTGTTTTTTAACTAGCTAAAGGGGGCCCCGACGCTTTTAAAAGGGCCCTGCTGCCTAAAAAAAAGGGGGCCCCCCCCCTGACCCTAAAGGGGCCCCGACTGCCCAAAGGGGGGCCCCGACTACCTAAAAGGGGCCAACTGCCTAAAGGGGGGCCCTTAACTGCCTAAAGGGGCCCTGACACCTAAAGGGGGCCCTGACTGCCTAAAAACACCCAAAGGGCCCTGACTGCCAAAACAAAGGGGGCCCACTGCCTAAAGTGCCCTGACTACAAGGGGGCCCGCTACCCGGGGGCCGACGCTTAAAAATAAAGGGGCCTGACTACCTAAAGGGAGCCCTGACTTCCTAAAACAGAAGGGGGCCCTGACTACCTAAAAACTAAAGGGGGCCCTGATTACCTAAAACTAAAGGGGGCCCTGATTACCTAAAAATAAAGGGGGCCCTAACTTTTTTAAAAATAGCTAAAGGGGCCGACTTTCTGCACACTAATTAAGGGGGCCCGACTTCTGCACACTACTAAAGGAGGCCCCCCAAATACCTGTTACTACCAAAGGGGCCCTAAAGCCGTATACACCTAAAAAGGGGGCCCCTAAAGCCTGTATACATTTTAAAGAGGCCCCCCCCAAATGCCCGATACACCCAAAAGGAGGCCCCCCAACTGTCATACTAAGGGGGCCCTAACTGTCTGTATCTAAACCAAAGGGGGCCCAAATGCCTGCATACTACCTAAAAGGGGTCCCTAACGCCGTATACTCCTAAAAGGGCCCCCAACTGCCTGATACACCAAAGGGGGGAAACCCAACCCCGCCCCCGGGGAATACGGTTTTCCTAATGGAGGCCCTAACTGCCTTATCTATTCAAAGGGGGCCTAACTGCCTTAACTACCTATTCTCCTTATACTACTTCAAGAAAGCCCAACTGCTTGCACCCTTAAAAAGGGGGGGCCCCTAACTCCCACAGTTTCCCTAACGGGGAACCAACTCCTACAGCCTAAAAACGGGGAACCACAACACTCCCTAACGGGGGTCCACCAAAATTTAAAGCCTATCAATTTCCTAAGGGGGCCGGGCTTATTACCTGGGGGCTTTTACCTACCCACCCGGGCTATACCCACCAACCTACCGGGGACTGGCCTACCAACTTATCCAGGGGGGGTCTACCTACCAAAAATAGGCCTATTAGTTACCTGGGGCCTTGCCTTTTGCCTACACCGGGTCTTGTCAACCTCCCCGGGTAATATAGGGGCAGCAGCCCAATTTTAAGATTATCCCCAAAGGGGTTGGGGTCCTCTCTCCCCCTCCTTGGATACTAGGCCCTAAATTAGGGCTTGCCCCCCGTTCTCCCACCCCTGGTTTTGTACAGAGGGGGAAAAAAATAGGAAAAAGGGTCTGGAAAATTGAGGATTCTAAGTATTGTAGTAATTTTCAGGGATGAGTGGGGGCCCGGAAAAAATAACGGGTGATGGGGAACAGATGCAGAAGAAAAAAGGGGAAAAAGAACACTATGGGGGAAAATGACTCATCAATAGGGCATCCCCGGGGGTCCCTAATTTCGGGGTTATTTTACTTTTATATTTGGATCAGGCTGTATTCACGAATGTGATGTGACCCCCGGGCCATATTGGCCCATATCCGTGTTGTAGGTTATATTGGGTTATATATGGCAGCGTACACTGTCCCCATTGTAAAAATGACAGTACCCAACCCCCGTGATAGGGGTTACACTTTTTCTTTCTTGCTGGGGTTTTTTTTTAGAAGGGGGTGAGGAAACGGGAGGGGGGTTTGAAGGGCTTTGGGGAAAAAAGATGGTGTACTTAGCCAGTGTCCTAAAATGTTAACTGCATGTTGGGATAGACAGATCGTGACCCCTTAAAAATTTTACACCAATCAAACTTTTTTTTCACACGTATTAAGTTAAAATGGGCACATTTATGTCCAAGAGGGGCCCGGTTTTAAAATTTTTATGTACAGTTAACTCTAGGGTGGGCCCCCAAAAATTTTCTCCCCTGTTTGGGGCCCCCCCTCCCCATCCCACACTGCCTTAGGTAAAGTTTTTTAGCCCGTCCTACAAAGTGCCCTGTTTTTAATAGTTTCATGAAAGTGGGCCCCCGTTTAACTTTATCAACTTTAAACCTTTAAGGGTTTTTGGGGGATGACAAGGCCCTAAAAACCCCGCCCCCATTTTACAAAACCCCCAACCTTTTTTTTGAGTCCCCACCCCCCCCTTTTGTTGGACAAACACCCAAAAATTCTAAAAAAAGGCTAAAACACAAAATAAATGTGGTTTTTTAAAAATGTACGACATTAAATTTTGGGTTAATCCCACCCAATGATTCACAAAGCTAATCATATTTTCCAGTAGTGATGATCTCTTAAAAAGGGTTCTTAGGCCCCTTTATATTTAAGAAAAAGAGGATTTTTTTAGAATAACAGGAAAAAGTTTTTACCCAAAATTCCCAAAGCTAACAAACCCGGAAAAACATATCCCAAAGAAGAATGATTCCCACTAAACAGGGCTTGAAAAAAAGATACTTCCTTTTTATTTGGGAAACCTCTGAGCCCCAATACCAACCAAAAAGAAAATTTTCCGGGGTCCCCGAGCTGCGCAGCAAAAAATCTGCACAGGGGTTTCCAAGCCCCCCCGAGTTAGGGTATTTCCTTCCCATTGAAATTTTATCTTTTGAGATAACTACAAAAACTGCCATTGTTTCGGATCCTCCAGCCACTACCCAAAAAACGCACATTTTACTTGCCCTTCGGGAAAAACCGTTACCAAGAACTGTGCATTTTACTTTCATCCTTGGAGGACTGCACCCCAAAAACCCGTGCTTTTTACTTTCAAACCTTTGGGGGGACTGCTAAAAAACAACTGGATTTTACTTTCATCCTTGGAGGACTGCTACCAACAATTGCACATAGTACTTTTATCCTTGGAGGTCTGTTACCAACAATTGCACATAGTACTTTTATCCTTGGAGGTCTGCTATGAGCAATTGCACATCGTACTTGCTTCCTTGGAGGACTGCTATCAATACCCCAATTGTATCGCCCCTTAAACCCTTTTGTTTTGGGTTGGGAGTGTTAAGCTCAAGTTTTTTTTTCTGCTTGTGTAATTTTTTTTTTTGGGGGGGGAATTTTTTTTTTTTTTTTTTTTGGGGGAAGAATGATCCTTAAGGGTGACTTTTGGTTTTTTAAAAAACTCCAATTTCTAGTTAATGTTGCAGTCAACAAAAATTTTACCTTTCTAAAGAATTATTTTCTTGGGGAAGAATTTTTCCAAATTTTAAGGGGTTTTTTTTGTTTTGGGGAGGGCCCCGCTTTTGGGTTTTGCACATACCTTTTTACCGGGCCCCTTTATTAACACCTTTCTAAATAACGGGGGTTTGGGCCCCTTTTTGGCCCCTTTAGAACTGCCCCAATTCTTTGGGCATAATTTTAACAAGGGGTTTCAACGAAAGCTCAATTGGTACCAAAAGGGGGCCCAAAAAAGTGCCAAGAAAATATTCCCCCCACATACACCACCCAAACCCCCGGAAAAAGTTGGAAAAAGGCAGGGGGATCCCGCTTTTCAGGGTTTTTGACCCAAATTTGGGCCCTACCATCCCAATGTCGCACAGAAAAAAGAGAAACATCAACCAGGGAAAAGTTTTTCCCCAATTTTTCTTTCTGTCCAAATTTTGATGACTTGGGGAAATTGGAGCCTCAGTTTTCTGTTCTTTCTGAAAAAGGGGTGGGACCCCGTTGGGGCCCTTTTGCTTTCTGGGGAGCCCCTTGCCCCAAAGTTCGGGCCCTTTCTGTGCGTTTAAAATGGTTGTCTTTCCCACCTTGGGTTTTAACGGGGGTGGCTTTTTGAGTCAGGGTTTCCTTTTCAGCTCGAACCCCGTCGCCCATTTCCTTTTACCTTGGGATCAAAAAAACATTTCCGCCCCAGGAATGCCGCTCAATGGTTTTTTTTTTCTTTTTCGGGCCATTCTCTGTAAACCCTAGGAATTGTTGAGTGCGTGAAAATCCCGGAGATCAGCATTTCTGAAATACTCAGACCACCCTTCTGGCAACAACAACCATTCCACGGTCAGAATGCACTCATAATCACCTTTCGTTCCCCATATCGGATGCGACGGTTTTGAACTGCCAGGAGATTTCCTTGACCATGTCTACATGCCTTAATGCACTGATGGCCGCCATGGGTATGGCTGATTAGAAATTAAGTTGTTAACGAGCAGTTGGACAGTGACCTAATAAAGTGGCCGGTGAGTGTATAATACTATTGTAAGCGTAGTCAAAAAGAGACTACTGTTTCCTGTAGCTCAGGCATGGTGTACTTTGGGATACCTTTTTCACATTATCCAAATGGATACTGGTGAAGGAACCACAAAAGATGATATTAATGAGTTAATAAAGCCTTAGATGTAAAGGGTGACTTCTTACTTGGATGTTTTGTCTGGAATCATGGGACCTTTCCTTTTGTGTGTTGAGTCAGACTTGGTAGGGTGAGCAGGAATTCTCAAACAAGCCTAGGGAGTTTTCTTTTTCAGTTGAACCACAATTCAAATGGTAAGGTCTGGTTTTCATTAGTTGATTTTCAGTAAAATATGTTATCTTCTATGTCTGATTCTCTCAATATTTTGCCGGAATGGAGACAGTGATTCAGTTGTCGATTTCTGACTATCCATTCCTTACCAGTCATGTGGAAATTACCTGTAGCTGAGTCTCTAGCTACATAGTTTTAACTCCTAATGTTTCAAGATGGAGTTGCTTTAAATGGGTTGTACAATGATGTACTAATGTAATACTTTTGGATTACATTGCTTCGTGTGCTCCACAGAATACAAGCAGGCTTGCAGCCCTCCAGAGCATCCGACACAGGCGACGTGAGCACGTCATCACGCTGCCTGTGCGGCATGATGACGTCACACCGTCTGTGCCAAGAAGAAGAAGACAGAGAATACTGGGAGCATCAGAGAGCAGGGAAAAGGTGAGTACTGTTTTTTTTTATTTGCCCTATTACTTACCTATATATGCTGGGGCCCTATTACCTGCCTATCTATATTGGAGGCCCTATTACCTACCTAGTTATACTGGGGCCCCTATTACTTACCTAGCCATACTGGGGGGCCTTATATACCTAAGCTACCTTTTATAAGGGGCCTTACACTACCTAGCTATACTGGAGGCTTTGCTACCTACCTTCCTAGCTATACTGGGGGTCCTATTACCTACCTAGCTATACTGGGGGCCTTACTACCTACCTAGCTAGATTTGGGGCCTTGCTACCTACTACCTAACTATACTGAGCCCTAATAACTATCTAAGAGAACTGGGCCTTATTTTCAACCTAGCTATACTGGGCCATGTTTACACCTTACCTACCTAGCTATTACTGGGGCCTTATTACCTTATTTTACGTGGGGCCTTATTAACTAGCTAACTGGGCCTATACCTACCTAGCTGTACTGGGGGCCTTACTACCTACCTACCTAGCTATACAGGGGGCCTTATTACCTACCTACCTAGCTATACCGGGAGCCTTATTACCTACCTAGCTATACTGGGGGCCCTATTACCTACCTAGCTATAATGGGGCCCAATTGACCAACCTAAAAAAAAAAAAAAAAAAAAAAAAAAAAAAAACTATACTGGCCCTTATTTATCTACCTACGCTGACCTAGCTGCAACTGGGGGGGCCTTATTACCTACCTAGCTATACTGGGTGCCTTGCTACCTATCTACCTTGCTATACTAGGGGCTCTATTACCTAACTAGCTATACTAGGGGCCCTATTTCCAACCTAGCTATACTGTGGACCTCATTACCTACTTACCTATCTAGCTGTACTGGGAGCCTTATTACCTACCTAGCTATACTGGGGGCCCTATTACCTACCTAGCTATACTGGGGGCCCTATTATCTACCTAGCTATACTGGGGGCCTTATTACCTACCTATTTAGCTATACTGAGGGCCTTATTATCTACCTGTCTAGCTATACTGGGGACCTTATTACCTACTTACCTAGCTATACTGTGGGCCCTATAGCCTACATAACTATACTGGGGGCCTTATTACCTACCTAGCTATAATGGGGGCCCTATTACCTACCTAGCTATACTGGGGGCCCTATTTGCTACCTAGCTATACTGGGGGCCCTATTTCCAACCTAGCTGTACTGGGAGCCTTACTACCTACCCACCTAGCTATACTGGGAGCTCTATTACCTACCTAAATATACTGGAGGCCTTATCACCTACCTAGCTATACTGGGGACCCTATTACCTTTCTAAATATACTGGGGGACCTATTACCTACCTATCTATACTGGGGACCCTATTACCTATTTAAATATACTGGAGGCCCTATTACCTATCTATATATTGGGGGCCCTATTACCTACCTATATATACTGGGGGCCCTGTTACGGTGAGCCACTTCAACATTTATTTTTATCAAAGGTCTACCAGGCCCACTCTCTCCCATTTTTCCCCATAGGACAGTGTCCAAGATAATAAATTGTGCCTATATGGAAGAAATCCCAGAGACATTGAAAACCAGAAAAAAACATGAGCTATATAATTTTTACCTATCTATATACTAGGGGTCCTATTACCTACCTATATACTAGGGGCCCTATTACCAACCTATACATACTAGGGACCCTATTGCCTATCTATATATACTGGGGGCCCTATTATCTATCTATCTGTCTGTCTGTCTGTCTGTCTGTCTGTCTGTCTATCAATCTATCTACTATCTAATCTATCTATCGACTCTATCTATCGATTATATAATATAATATAATATATTAAATACAATATATACTAGGGGGTCCCTATTACCTATCTGATATGGTGGGGCCCTATTACCTTGCCTAATATACGGGGCCCCAATTACCTTCTAATACTGGGGGAACCTATACCTTTGCCTATCATACAGGGGACCCTATATCTATTCTGGCTATACTGGGGATCCTATTATCTATATACCTACTGAGGGACCCCATTATTATATATCTACCTACTGTGGGTGTAACGGCAGGGACTGTGGATCCTCTGGACCGCCGCAAGCGATGGTGAAAGCACGCCAGAGGAGAGAATCTAGTAGGCCCCGGTTTTCACCAGAGCCCCCGCAAAGCGGATGGACTTGCTGCGCCGGGAGCCCTACCAGGTCACTACCCCTGACGTGACTTGCTTGCGGTGGTAGCCAAGGGTACGCGTGGTACAGAATCATCAGGCTAAGCGTAGTCGGAGACAGGCAGCAAGGTCAGGGCAGGCGGCAAGGTTCAGAGTCGAGAAACGTAGTGGAGGTCAGGAACACGGCAGAGACCAGATACAGGAGAAATGCTTTTTTCTAGGGCACGGAGGCAACAAAGATCCAGCAGGGAAGTGACGTGGATCCAAACACTATATAGGGTCAGCGCCTGGCAATTATCCAATTACCGGCGGGCTGGCCCTTTAAATTTACCTGAACGAGCACGCGCGCTAGGGGGCGCGCATGCACATTCCGGCCGGCTGGGGGAGAGAGCAGGACAGGAGCGTGGTCAGGCAAGTGGATGGGACGGTGTGCACGCTGCACATAGCATGGACAGCGGCACCATACGTCCCCACCAAGGACCCAGAGAGAGGGACACGGTTGTGCCCACGACCCGCGGGCCGGATCGCGGTGCTACCCGTTACAGTGGGACAGTTAAACTATATATCTACCTACTGGGAACATATAACCTTTATATCTACCTACTGGGGGACATATAACCTATATATTTACCTACTGAGGAGACAAATATACCTACCTAATGGGAGGGGCCTATAAAGGAACGATGGGTGACTCCTCATCCCCCACAGCAGGTACCTGGATTTTCTATCATAGAAAAGCCAGTTGCTGTGGGGGTTGGGTGCCACCATGCTTTCCTGTAAAAACCCCCATTAGGAAGGCAGCTATATAAACCCCCCAGTAGATAGGTATATATGTGCTGGAAAAGTGAGGATTCTAAAATGTG
This sequence comes from Phyllomedusa bahiana, assembly GCA_025379985.1. Classification (NCBI taxonomy): domain Eukaryota; kingdom Metazoa; phylum Chordata; class Amphibia; order Anura; family Hylidae; genus Phyllomedusa; species Phyllomedusa bahiana. The sequence goes on from JAODAL010059831.1 coordinate 8,691, forward strand.
TGGTAAATTCTGCAGAGACGAGTCGTGGTCAGAAGTGTAAGGGATTGGTGGATTCGCTGGACCACCGCAAGCGATGATAGTTAGCCACGACAGGGAGCGGAGTCTAAGTAGCCCCCGGTATTCACCATAGCCCGCCGCAAAGCGGGAAGGACTTGCTACCAGGTCGCTACCCCTGATGTTACTTGCTTGCGATGGCGGCCAGGGTAGTGCGTGGTCCAAAATCGTAATCTGGAGACGTAGTCGAGGACAGGCAGGAGGTAAGGACGGGCAGCAGAGGTTTGTTGTCAGAGACGGGCAGGCGGTCAGGACAGGCGGCAAACAGGCAAGGTCAGAAAACGTAGCGGAACGGACTGGTACACGGGTAATCAATACAGAACTCCAACACTCCCAAAACACATGAAACGCACACCAACAATCTGGCAGAGAGCGCAGGAGGCGTATACCATATATAGGACCAGCGGCCGGCAATTGACAAATTACCGGCGTGCTGGCCCTTTAAATCCAGACTAGCCATAGCACGCGCCCTAAGCAGCGGGTACGCACGCAGCGGCTGGGACAGACAGGCACAGAGAGCACAGGAGCGTGGAAGGGTGTGTACTGGCACCGAGCCCGGGCAGCACGGGGACGGTCGCGGGCGGCCGCGGCACCCGCGCCGGGCCTCATGCGGGCAGGGGGTGGCCACGGGGGGCTACGGAACCCGCGCCAGCCCCCATGACATGAAGAAGTCATCATGGTGGCCTGGGAGGGATCAAGAAGAGAAGGGAAAGTGAACGACCGATCAGAAGAGACATCTTCTGTGAGTCACTAAATATATTTCAGTGTAATCACATTTCTGCAGAGCGCCTAATACAACTAGTTTCTACCACTATATGGTCACTGTATGGTGTATATATAAGTCTTCAGAGCCTGTGTACAACTGATGTCAGATGTGGTGGTCACATTGGACCATGGTCTGGCAGTATTATTTGATCTTTAAGTAGTAATAGTCTTGTGTCTTGGTATTGAAATGTCACGTCAGAGGAGGTGCAGTGGGCCCTGACTGCCACCCAGCCCACTGTCCCTGCCTACTTGGCGTGCTGCCCTAGGCGGCAGACCCTAAGTGGACAACAGCCCCTACGCTACTAAGTGCAGGGCCGTCAGGGAAACTCAAAGTCCAACAGTCCGGGTCAGTCACAGTACAGGAACGTATATGCCAAGGAACGTAAGCCAAAAGAATAGTCAAAAGGCAAGCCGGGGTCCAAACACGGTCAGGAGCGCAGTACAAAGTCGGAGGCAAAGGTGAGGTCAGGAAGCGAGCCGAGGTCAAAAATCAGGAGAGCAAATACCAACAGGAAACACAGCAAGTAGCAAGGGGAAACCTTTCTCAGGCAAGGACTGAGAGAAATGAGGGAGTTTAAATGAGGAACCCAGATCCCGCCCCAGCAGACGATTGGTGCGGCTTCCGGGCCCTCCTATTGGCCAGTGCGACACACCCTCTGACTTGATTAGGAGCTGATCTGTCACTCCTAAAATCATCAGCCCGGCTTTTCCCTGGGTGTGTCGACTGACTAGAGGGATTAACCTCTACCGTGCCTTGCTGCTTCACGGCGGAAACGTGCGCCGTGACATGAAGTTTTTTTTTTATTTTTTAGTAACAATCATTTGTATGGTATATTTGTTCCATGTATAGGTGTAGTTTTTGGTGACTGTTATTTATAAGGTAATATATTATCATACATAGGTGAGCACTTTTGAGAATGCAAAATTGTCAGGGCTGATTTTCATTGTACAGTGACTGCTGAGGTGATGGACAGGATCTATGTGGAATACGTGTAAATTTAATGACAGGAATGTAGTTTTTTTTTCTCTATAAAAATACATGTCACAGTTCACAATGTGGCGGTAAAAATGCTGTGTGAACACAGTTCTACTGAGCAAAACTGAACACAAAGGGCCCGGGCCCCGGATGTTTTAGGACCCTGGCAATGCCCCTGCCTACTGCTTCATGTTACGGAGTGGATTATGTAGCAGGTGACAGTATACTTTCTGATTGCTTTTGGGAGCAAAAAGTTCTTTATCATTCTCAGTGAAATTTCTGCTCCTGTGTGGTGGTCAAAATTTAGTCTGCAGCTTTTACTCTATTGGAGGCTGCTTTCAGGATTATACACTAGGTTGAGAAATCAGCGGACAGAGGGTAAATTGAGCAGTCTAGAGTTAGGTAATTTGTATCTAGATGCCCTGAAAAAAGGTAAAATCCCGCGGGGGTTTAACTTTCTGAGCGGGCCCTTTGGCTCTTTGAAAATGCTCCATTAAATTTAAAGCCAAAATGTTTTTAAAAATTAGGCAGAGTTTAAACCCAAGAAAAACAGAAAATGTTTTTTTAAAATTTTTGCATTTCATTTACTGTAAATAAAAATCCTGGTGGGGCCCCTTACCTAGGCCTTTTGATAAGCTAACTGCCCTTTAGCTATAAAAAACCCAGTTAATAAAAATTAAAATTTCAAAAGTACACTCAGGCAGGGTTTAGTCAAAGGGTTTAAAAATAAGATCATTTAAAATAGTCCCTTTTTGGCCCAATGTGAAGAGCTAAAAGGTCTTAAAAAAGCAGCACTTGATGCCCCAAAAAGGGAAGATTCAAACACGATGCAAAACAAAAGGGTTTCTAGGATTTCAAAAAAACCCATTTTTTTTGAGATTTATCCAACAATGTGATAAACCTCTCCGGAGTGGCACCCTGCCCCAAAATTTCACCTTACTAAATGATTGCGTTTTAGTCCAGAAAAGATTTCACTCTAAATGAAGAAAGACACTGGGTAAAAGGACCCCTTTTTAAAGACTTAGGGTGTTTTTTGGTTCCCAACACTCCAACGCCATTTTTTTTGGTTTCTATTTTGCCCCAAAAAACCATTTTTGGGACCCCATATTCTTTTTTGTAAAAAAAACTGTTGTACCCCAAAAATGGGGAGCTTTTATACCCCGGGCAGGGACATTTTATAACGTGCCTAAATTGGTGCGCTGTGTCCCCCCGTTGCAGTCCCACCTATTGAGGCTATTGCTTAGGTTATGTGCCTACTCGGGCAAGGGCCCTTTGGGGGGAAAAGGTGCGTTAAAATATACCATAAATTGATTGCTTTTGTGCTGAAAGTTGCACAATGCATCTTTTTTGCTTTGTTTCCCCTTTTTAGGGCTTTTAAGTTTTTATGCAAGGTATAACGGGACGAATTTTTTGGAAAGGATGGGCTTTTTTTCCCTGCACTTACACTGATTTAATGTCCCTAAAAAGGGCGGGGAAAATGCCACTTTTCGGGAATGTCCCCCTTTTTTATTTTTTAAAATAAGATAAAGGAAGAAAAACCTGGAATATAGGTAAAAAAAATAGGATTCTCATACTGTTATAAAAAAACATTGCAATCCCCCAAAAAAACATCCCAACAGTAAAAAACAAGGGGTTTATATTGAGGGTTTCGGGGCTTTTTGTGTTTCTAAAGGGGACCTGGAGGGGATTTATTATACTTTAAAACCCCTTACCGCCGGACCCAGTTTTGGCCTCTTTTGACAGACCCCCATTTTTGAAATCTGTTTTTGTGTCACTTTATGTGAGAATAACTTTTTGACCTTTAACCTACCCTTGTGTTTCAGGGGATTGTTTTTGTGACACATTATACTTTAAAATAGTAAGAAATTTTGGCCCAAAAAATGCTTGTTTTTTTGTAAAAAAAATATAAAAAAATTTTAAAAAATTTTTAAAAAATTTCCCAAATTTTTTAAATTTCAAAATTTTCGGGATGAAAGACAGAAGTTTTTTCCAATTAAAATTTAGTTTATAATTTGCATTCTCCCATATGTTTCCCTGTAGTTTGGTTTATTTTTTTAAATGTCTTTTTTTTTTTTTTAAAGACATTGGGGGGCTTAGAAAATTTATTTTAGTAATTTTTAATTTTAAACCCAAAAATTTTTGCAAGACAAATTTTTTAGGGACCGTCCGTTTTTAACTTTAAACTTTGTTTGGGACCTGTATGTTAGTTTTTCCCCCCCATAAAGGCCCTCATCTAAGAAAATACACCCCTTAAAGTTTTCCCAAAAACTGATTAAAGGAAATTTTTAAAAAACCCCATTAGGTGTTTCACGGGAAATTTAAAAGCAAAGTGGAAGTGAATTTTAAAAAATTTTACTTTTTTTGCAGATTTTCTTTTATGCTTATTCACAAAAAATTTCGGTAAATGTGCAGGGAAATGAAATTTTAATTTATTGTTTCCCCCAGTTTTCTGCCGTTTTCAGGATATCCCATATTGGCCCTTGTTCATTATTTGGGCTCAACCACAAGCCCCAGAATAGGAGGAGCCCCTTTACGGGGACTCGGGGGGGGTCTCATTTTCATTACGATTTTTTTGGGGGCCCCATTTCGTTTTGGGGGACACCCAAAGGTGTTTAAAAAAACTTAAAAAAATTTCCCCAAAAAATTCCCCCAAAAATTTGGAAATCCCCCCCTTTAAAGGAATATTTCCGGGGGTTTGAAAGTGGCTTTATCGACCCCCAGGTGTGTCAAAAAAATTTTTTTGGTTAGGTTTGTAAAAAATTTTAAAAAAATTTTTTTTCCAATAATCTGAAATTTTTTTTTTTTAGCTAAATTTTTTAAAATTTTACAAGGCACCCTGGAAAAAAAAACCCCCAAAAACCCCTTGTTACGCAATTTTTTCCCAATTTCAGAAATTTCCCCTCCCATGGGGGTTGTAAACTGCTGTTTGGGGGGCATGGCAGGGGTTTATAAGGGAGGGAGTGTTATTTTGGTTTTTGGGGAACGCAGTTTTTTGGTGGGGTTGCCCGCATTTACAAACCCCCCAAAAATACCAGAACAGGTGAAACCTTCCAGAAGTCACCCCATTTTGGATTCAGAAAGCCTCTTAGATTCATTAGGGGGTATTGTGATTTTGGGTGCCACAGGTTTTCCCCAAATTTTTTTTTTTTTTTGCTTTTGGGCTATAAAAAATGGGGGGAAAAAACCACAGTCCGCCATTTTTTTTTGGGCTTCAATTTTAAAACGTTCCCCGTGCAGTAAAAAGATAGGATATCTTTACTAGGGGGGTGGGTTTACAATTGCTTTGATATAGATTTTATTTTGTTTTTTTATGTTTTTTTACTTTTACACAATAAAAAATAGGTCTAAAAAAAAATTGGTTTTTTTTTTTCCCTGTTCTGATAGCCATAACTTTTTCAGTTTTTTTGTATAGGGAAAAGTTGATTAGGGGCCTTGTTTGTTTTTGGGATGATTTGGACGTTTTTATTAGTCCCAATTATGGGGGGCTTTATCCCGCTTTGAAAATTTTTTTTTAAAGGTTTTTTGGTGAGGTTTTTTGAAAAAAAAAATACAGCTTTCCCTGGTTAGTGTTTTTTATTTTTTTTTTTAAACAGCGGTCCCCTCCCCCCAGTATAGCTGAATGCTAGTATTACTCAGCAGGTCGTTTTCGTTTACAGTGTTTACCCAATTTGTTTTTTTTTTTTTATGTTTTATGTTTTTTCAAAATTTAAAAAAAACCCACCTTTTTTTTTTCAAAAAGGAAAAAACCGTTTTTGCATCGCCATAGCTGAGAGCCAAAAATTTTTTTATTTTTCGTGTCGGAGCTTTTTAGGGGCTTTTTTTTTTGGGGGATGGTTAAAGTTTTTTTTGGGTATCATTTTTGGGGGGGGACCGGACTTTTTGATCATTTTTTAAATCCGTTTTAGGAAGGCAGGGTGAAGAAAATACTCCCAATCCTATTTTATTTGTTTTTTATTTTTTTTTTTCCAAAAGCACTAAACCGTGCAGTACCCATGCCCGTTAGCTTTACTCTCGGGTCGAAAAAGATTACGGGGATACCCTTTTTTATATATTTTTTTTTTTTTTTGGGAAAAGAATTTTTTAAAAAAAAATGTGTTTTTAATTGTTTTAAAAAATATTTAGGCATCGCTGTCTTTGAGTCCCCAAAACTTTTTTTTTTTCCGTATAAGGGGCGTGTAAGAACTTTTTTTTTGGGGAAAAAAAACTGAGTTTTAACGGGTTTAAAAACTTTGGCGTTTATATGATTTTTTGACCCGCTTTTTTTCCATTTAATTTTCTGCGGATGCAAAAAAAATCGCAATTTTTGGGGATGTTTTTTGTTTTTGTTTTTTTTCGGCGTTAATCATAGGGGTTTAAAATTAAAACGTGAAAGATTTTTTAAGGGTGGATCGTTACGCACGCGGCGATACCAAATAGGGGTTACTTTATTTTTTTGATCTTTTTTGGCGGGGTTTTGGGGTTTTGGGGGGGGGGGTTTTTTTTTTTTTAAATTTTTTTTTTGGGTTTTTTTTTTTTTTTTTTTTTTTTTGGTGTTTTTTTTTTGGGGGGGGTTTTTTTGGGGGGGGGGAACAATTTTGTTTTTGGGGGGGGGGCCGGGGCCCCTTTTCCCCCCTTGGGAAATTTCCCCAAAAATTTTTTTGGGGGGGGGGCCCCACCACCCAAATTTAAAAAAAGGGGGGTTTTTTTGGGGGGGGGGGGGTTTTTCCCCCCCCTTTGGGGGGGGAAAATCCTTCCCCGGGGGCCCCCCCCCGGTTTGGGGGGTTTTTTTCCCCCACCAGGGGCCCCCCCGGGGGGGGGGGGGGGGGAATTTCCCGGGGGCCCCGGGGCGCGCGGCTGCAAAACCCGGGGGGGAAAGGGGTTTTCCCCTTTTTGGGGGGGTTTTCCCGGGGGGAAAAACGCCCCCAAAGTCGGGAAAGGGGAAAAAAAAATTTTTTTAAAAAAAAAAAGGGGTTTTTTTTGGGGGTTTTCCCCCCAATTTTTTTCCCCCAAAAAAACCCCCCCAAAAAAAAAAAAATTTTTTTTAAAAATTAAAATTTAATTAAAATTTAAAGGGGGGGCCCCCAAAAAAGGGGGGAAAAAAGGGGGGAAGGGGGGCCCCCCTTTTCCCCCCCTTTTGGGGGGTCCCAAATTTTTAAAAAAAAAAAAAAAAATTTTAAAAACACAAAAAAACAAAAAAAACAAAAAAAAAGGGAAGGAAAAAGGGGGGGGGCCGGGGAGGGAAAAAAAGGGGGAAAAAAATTTAAAAAAAAAGGAAAAAAAAAACCCCCCAAAAAAACAAGGGAAGGAAAAATAAAAAAAAAAAAAAAAGGGGGGGGGGGAAAAAAAAAGGGGGGGGAAAAAAAAGGGGAAGGGGAAAAAAAAAAAAAAAGGGAAAAAATTTTTAAAAAAGGGGGAAAAAAAAAATTTTTTAAAAAGGGGGGGGTTTTTTGGGCCCCGGGCGTTGGCCAGTTAAAAAAAACCCCAAAAAAAAAATTAAAAAAAAAAAAAAATTTTTAAAAACCCTTTTTCCCCCGGGGGGAACCCAAAAAAGGGGGGGGGGGGGGTTTTAAAAACCCCCCCCCCCGGGGGGGGCCCCCCCCCAAAACCCCCCCGGGAAAAGGGGGGGTTTTTTTTTTTGGGGGGGGTTTTTTTATTTTGGGGGGCCCAAAGGGTTTTTTTTTTTTTTTTTTTTTTTTTTGGGTTTTTTTTTTTTTTGGTTTTTAAAAAAGGGGGGGGTTTTTTTTTTTTTTTTTTTAAAAAACCCCTTTAAGGGGGGAAAAAAAAAAAAAATTAAAAGGGGGGGGGGGGGGGCCCAATTGGGGGAAAAGGGGGGGGGCCCCTTTTTTTTCCCCCCCCGGAAACCTTTTTGGTTTTTTTTTAATTTTTCGGGGGGAAAAAATTTTTTTCCCCCCCCCGGGGGGGGGGAAAATTTGGGGGGGGAACCCCCCCAAAAAAAACCCAAAAAAAGGAAATTTTGGTTTTTTTTAAAAATTTTTGGAAAAAATTCCCGGGGTTTTTAAAAAAACCCCCTTTTTTCCCCCCGGGGGTTTTGGGCGGGGTTTTAAAAAGGGGTTTTTTTAAAAAAGGGGAAATTTTAAAAAAAAAGGGGGCTTTTGGGCCCCAAAAAAAGGGGGGGGGTTTTTTTTAAAAAAATTTTTTTTTTGGGGGGGGGGGTTTTTAAAAAAAGGGGAAAAGGGGGGGGGGGGGTTTTGGGGGGGGGGGGGGAAAGGGGTTTTGGGGGGTTTTTGGGGGGGGGAAATTTGGGGGAAAAAAAATTTTAATTTTTTGGGGGGGGGAAAAAATTTTTTGGGGGGGGCCCCCCCCCCCCCCCGCCCCCCCGCCCCCCCCCTTTTTTTTTTAAAAACCCCCCAAAATTTGGGGGTTTTTTTTGGTTTTGGGGGGGGGGGGGGGAGGGGGTTTTTTGGGGGGGGGGGGGGGGCCAAGGGGGGGGAAAAAAAAAAAAAGGGGGTTTTTTAAAAAAAGGGGGGGGGGCCCCCTTTTTTTTTTTTTTTTCTTTTTTTGGGGGGGGGGGTTTTTGGGGGGGGGGGGGGGGGGGGTTTTTGGGGGGGGGGGGGGGGGGGGGGGGGGGGTTTGGGGGGGGGGGAAAAAATTTTGGGGGGGGGGGGGGGGGGGGGGGGTGTGGTTTTGGGGGGGGGGGGGGGGGGGGTTCCGGGGGAGAATTTAAAAGGGGGGGGGGGGGGGGGGGGGGGAAAGGGGGAGGGGGGGGGGGGTGGGGGGTTTTTTTGGGTTTTTTTGGGGGGGGGGGGGGGTTTTTTTTCCCGGGGGGGGGGGTTTGGGGGGGGGGGGGGGGGTTTTTTTTTTTTGGGGGGGTTAGGGTTTTTGGGGGGGGGGGGGGGGGTTTTTTTTTTTTTGGGGGGGGGGGGGGGGGGGGGGGGGGGGGGGGGGGGGGGGGGGGGGGGGTTTTTGGTTTAAAACCCCCCTTTTTTTAAAAAAACCCTTTTTTTTAAAAAATCTTTTTGGGGAGGGGGAAAAGGGGGGGGGGGGGGTGGTTTTTTTGGGGGGGTTTTGGGGGGGGGGGGGGGGGGGGGGGGGGGGCGGGGGGGGGTTTTTTTTTTGGGGGCCCCTTTTTAAAATTTCCCCAAATTAAAACGAAAAAAAGGGGGGGGGGGGGGGGGGGGGGGGGGGGGGGGGGGGGGGGGGGGGAGGGGGGGGGGGGGCAAAAAAAAAAAAAAAAAAAGGGGGGGGGGGGGCCGGGTTTTTTCGGGGGGGGGGGGGGCGGGGTTTTTTGGGGGGGGGGGGGGGAAAAAAAAAAAACCTTTTTTTTTTTTTAATTTAAAAAAAAAATTTTTTTTTTTTGGGGGCCCTTTTTTTTTTTTTTTTATTTAAACCCAAAAAAAAGGGGGAAAAAAAAAAAAACCCCCAAAACTTTTTCCCCCCCGGGGGGTTTTTCCGGGGGGGGAAAAACCCCCAAAGGGGGGGGAAAAAAAATTTTGGGAAAAAAATTTTTTTAAAAAAAAAAATTTTTTCCCTTTTAAAAAAACCCCGGGGGTTTTTTTAAAAAAAAAAAGGGGTTTTTTTTTTTTTCCCCAAAAAAAAAATTTTTTTTTGGTTTTGGGGAAAAAAATATTTAAAAAATTTTTTTGGGAAAATTTTGGGGGGGAAAAAAAAAAAAACCCCAAAAAAAATTTTAAAAAAAAAAAATTCCCTTTTTGGCCCCTTTTTTTTTAAATTGGCAAAAAAAAATTTTTTTTCCCTTTTTTTTTTTCCCCCCTTTTTTTTTTTAACCCTTTTTCCCCAAAGGGTTTTTTTTTTTGGTTTAAAAATTGGGAAAAAAAAGGGAATGTCAGGCAAGCAAGGTTGGCAGCAGCGGCAGGCAGTACAAAATCAGGAGGAGAAAAAATAGTCAGAAGCCAAGCAGGGGTCAGGTAACCAGAAAATCCAACAATAGACAGGCAAGCAGAAAGTTTAGGAAAGCCCCAATATAACAGGCACAGGGGACAGGTAAGGGAATCCTTAAATAGGGAACTGGTGAACACAGAGCAAAAGGTGATAGGTGGAAAGAACAGAAGCGGATAGGGGAAACAAAAACTGTCAATCAAGAGGAACACAGTTTAAAACTAAAAGGGTGCTGGAGGATTCCTGGCAGGGGGCGTTGGCCAGTAATCAATAAAACACACAGGAAGGAAAGATCAGTTCACACTGGTAACCAAGAATACAAAGCATTTATGGTCAAACACCACGGGTTCCGTCGCATCGGCCGTGGCCGGCGACCAGAACTCGAAGCTGGGGGTCTGTCGGGCATGATCATGACAGATGCTGTGGAAAAACCTTAAATGGACAATTCTTACTTGAAATCCCTCTAATGTAGCCGAAAAATATTTCTACAAATCAAAGTGGGATGAAATTCCTCCACAGCACTGTAAAATACTTATTGCAAGTTATTGCAAATGTCTGATTCCAGTTGATGCTACCAAGAGTGGCACAATCCGTTATTGGATATAGGGAGCCATAACAAGTATTTGTGTAAGTGAGATTTAAAACAAGTTGAATCATGTGCATCATCAAAGAATGTAAAGGCACACTTTAAATTACACCAATTTTAATACAGTCGTTGCTATACTCTTGATTGCATGGACCCACTATCAGTGCCTGTATAATCAGCATAATAAGTATGCTGGTCATGATGTGCCAAGTGTCTACCACTTATTGCCATACTTTGTCAATGGTCAACTGTTTCTCCTTGGTCATTCCTTTTTTATGCTCACAGTAATTAGAAATTTGCATTACAGGAGGTTTTGCCATTCACACTTTAAATTTGAAGGACACATTATCATACCACAGTGTTAATTATTGCTGCCTTTGAAGTTTTCTTTTCACCCAAATAGAATCATCAGTTTACTTACAGAAACAGAAATAAAACTTTAACATCTGGTCTTTCGCAAGAGCTAAACCAGCTCTATGCTGTTTTGGTATGTAATGGATGCACAGGGAACTATGGACACCTCAGTTGTATACATTAGGAAATAGTCCACATGTATGTCTTGTAAATGTATAAAAAGAAACATGGAGAGATGTGTATTGGAAGCCAGAAGAAATGAAGCTTTATTTGAGATAAAGCTCCTCTTAATAGGTTATAATAAACTACTTAAAATGTAGTAAGTTCAAAACTTTATTTAAACTTTTATATCGGAGTACAACTCCTTCCTCCTTTACAAGCAAAAGTGTATAATACCATAACTGACCATAGTAGAAGAGTGAAGAAATCAGGCGATACCTTTTAGAGGCTAACTGAGTATATTTGATGGTGAGCTTTCGAGAGAACTAGCTCCCTTCTTCAGACATGATGATATACAAGAAATTGAAAATTCACAGGCTTTTTATTACCCCCAAGACATGGACCTTCAAAGGATCTTAGAATTTCTTAAACATAACAAAATGAAATTTATAAGCAAACAAGTCATTTACAACAGGTCAAAACAATTAACTATCTGGAAACTTGTGAGGCATGACAGAGGGGTCGTAAATCTGCGTCTTATCTCACAGCCATCACGTGTAATTTGTGGCCATCACAGTTCACATATAGTTTGACATAAAGCTAGGCATGGATATTTAACCATTTTGCAAAAGGTCTGAAATTTTTGCATTAATTTAATTCCCTTTCCCTTTCTCTCCCTCTGCGTCTTAAAGTGTCCCATTAAAACCACAATCTTCAGATCTTCAATTACAGTGGTCCTCCCTGGAGAAGTGTTGTCCCAAACTGGCAGATCAGTTTATGTTATTAATAGTGAATCTGTGGGTGTTTCATGCGCTGGCTGAGTCTTGCCCTGTTTCCCCCACATAAAGGCCTGTGGTCGGGCATTGCGCACACATAATCGATACACCACATTGCTAACCTGCAGGAAAAAGTCCCCCTAATTCTGTGCACCTGCTGGGATTTTGGGCAGGTACACTGTCAGCAGTGTGGATGTGACTGCAGGTTTGCACCTGTTTTGCAGGCAGGGTGAGGGTGCCATTTTTCGTTGGGGCCCTTTAGGGCGCTCCGGACAATTAATTTCGCCGCAGGTTTTGGTGGTTGCCCAAAGGGGGAGGAGAGGGGGGAATGGGATATGTCTTTGAGTCTAAATTTTCTCTATGTAGCACAGGTTGAAAGTTCCTTGGCAAACTTTCGTAGGATCTCCAGCTGTGGGTTGTAGGTTTTCAACTAGGGGCACTCGTTTTTTCCTTCTGGGTCTCTTTGTATGTGAGCAGACTGTCTCTGTTGATGGCGGCCGCTTTGCTGATTTGATTGTCCGTCACTTTTGGTTTGTATCCCATTGGAGGAAAATTTTGTCCTCAGATCCAGGAGGTTTTTTGTCAGGTCTGTCTTGTTTTGGGGCAAATTTCGATTGTTTCCGTATAGCCTGGTGTAGATAATGGATTGCTTTGTGTGCTTGGGGTGGAAGCTGTCTTCCTGGGTAGGCCCTTCTGTCTGTGGGTTTGTGGTACACTGATGTGAGTAGCCGGTGTTCTTTGATGTGTATTGTAGTATCCAGAAAGTGGATTTTGCTTCTGGATAGGTAAGCTTGAGGTTGATGGTGGGGGTGGAAGTTATTGAAGTCATTATGGAATTGAATTAGGGCCTCCTCGCCCGCAGTCCAGATGACAATGATATCATCGATGTAACGGAGATACATCATGGGTTTGGTGATGCATGTGGATAGTTTTGCTCCCTTCCCGTTCGCCCCAAAGAGGTTTTCATACTGGGGCGCACATCTGGGCCCCATTTAAAGTTCCATTCGCGTAGATTTTGGTCCTTCCAAAATTTAAAAAAAGTTGTG
>JAODAL010059832.1:0-21242 GCA_025379985.1 Phyllomedusa bahiana
AATTTATCGCTGATCTAAAAATTTCGATCACCATAAAAACCTTGCAGATTTCAACTTTGTCGATAATAATCGCTCAACACTATTTGTAACCCCATACCTGAATTTACATATCTGACCATTACATACCTCTGTATTCCCTATGTGTGTAGTGTTTTGTGCTTTTCCTCTCTCACCTCCTGTGTCTCCCTGTGCCCATGTGGACAGCAGTGTATCTGTTAAACAATATCTAGCTGACCTTATGTACCCCTTGGGCATGTGGAACATCATATAATGTCACATAGTGGTTCATGCATCTGGCAGCAGTCAGAGGATCCTGACATGTCAGCCAAAGATCAGATTCTGTTTGTGGCAGATAACGGTTCCGGTGACCCAATTGAGCCCTGGAAAATGTCTGTAGAGTCCGCCCTGGGGACCTAAAGAAGGCCCAGGGCTGTCTGTATAGAAAGCCTGCGGTCAGGGCACACTGTGTGCTGTACTGACTGCAGCCTGCGTCAGTATCATACAGATTGTAATGTATTTGCATAAATGAATATGCTAATACATTACTAAGTGTTAAATAGTTGTCCCTCAATAGAATAAAAAAAGTTAAACATAAAAAAACTGTAGAAAAATTAAAAAATAAAATAAATAAATAAAATAAAAATAAATTGTCACATCAAGGGAAAAACAGTGAGCCCTGAATCAACCCAAGCCCACTGTCCCTGTCTACTTGACCAATTGCCCAAAATGGCAGCCCCCAACTGGGCAACAGTTCCTATGCTACTAGGTGCAGGGACAGGCAAGAGAGAGAAAGGTCAAACAGTCCAGGTCGACAACAGAGTGGTAACGTCAGGGTACAAATTGGAAAACGGAAGGAAAACCAGAAAATAAGCCAGGGACCAGAACACAATCAGGAACAAGGTACCGAATCAGGAGACAAGTCGAGGTAAGGAACACCAGCCAAGGTCTGGTAACAAGGAAAGCACAATATGGAAACCAGGAGAAACTGGCAGGTAGAACCTTTCACAGGCAAAGGACACTGCCCCAGCATCTGATTGTTGCGGTCTCCGGAGCCTGCTATTGGCCTGTGTGACACACCTTCACACCAGAGCCCCGCAGGGATTAAACAAACGGTATGATTTAATGTTTCATTATTGAAAATGCAGGCCCAGCATCTCTTAATATTATGACTATGTTAACAGTAGTGGCACTATTATTGTTTAATAGAACTATTGAAGTTTTAATAGTATGTTTTAAAAGTATGTCATGTGACATTTCCGGCTCGTTCGGACTATAAAAAGAAGTCCCGTCGTACCGATGTTACACCATGAATAAGGGAAATCGTTCCTGAAACGCGTCGGTGATACATGTGTTTTACTACATGTTACCTCTTCAAGGTTTTTTAATGGATTAAATAAACTACAAGTTTTATTCAAAGGATAAACGAGAGTTTGTGGATTGCTGGATAGTGCACCTTTTTTTCTTCTATACTAATATATGGGAGAGACTGACCTTGGACTCCTCTACTCTCCGTGCAACCACCCCCTGTCGTAGTAGGTGAGCTGAAATTTCTTATCTTTTTCATGTGTGACACACCTTCTGTCCAGAGTGGTTGTAGAGCTGTCACTCCTGATCTCACCAGCAAAGGTTCTCCCAGGGTATGGAGACAGGCCAGGTGAATTAACTCCTACAGAGCATAGCACCTTACAAGCAGGAGACTGATCAGGTAAGTGAGTCTTGACATAAATATTTAATAAAAAAACTATTATGCATACATTACAAAAAAAAACAACAAAACTACACATACTAGGTATCTACATGACTGTAATAACCTCCAGAATTCATCTAACAGGTTGTTTACTGTGAAATGTGAATAGTGTAAAAAAAAAATCATAAAAAAAATTAAAAAAAAACTGCAGTAATTTATTTGTAAACTTAAACTACACCCCCCCCAAAAAAAATGCAAGTTCTCCCGCATAAAGCTGATACATTCACAGTCAATAAAAACATATAGGAAACTATGTTTTGTATTATTGAAAATAGAACATTGTATCTGTCCTTCTCAATAAGGCTAGGTTCACACGGCTTATGCCCCGCAATTACGCCATGTGCCCATAGACTTTCATTACCACTGGTAATTCACATGTCACTTATCTCCCCCCTCGGCGTATTCGCCCAGCAGGGAGAGGAAACGTAATCCATAGTTCTCTATGAGAACTGTGGATTACCGTAATGACTTGGACGTATTCCAGCCGTAATTTGCGCACTCCGAGCGTAATTACGGACTGAAATATGTCCAATTTTAAGCCGTGTGAACATTGCCTAAGGCTAAATCCCCACAACATCAGACAAAAGATGGCCAAAAGTCGACCGTTTTTTTTTCAATGCGCCACCTCGGTTTTGTCATTGTATTTGCAAAAATGAGCGATCTGTTCTCGTTTTTTTTGCCATCGGCCCATACAATTGATGCTCCAGACAATGCTCCAGCCAGTATCATGCGTTTGGGTGAACACTTCCTAGCCACAGATCAGTCAGAGCATGATCCTCCTAGTAGACATTTGGATATTGAAATAAAATAAATATTACTCTTATTAGCAGCTTCTCCTTCAATTACACATTATAACACTTATTTCACATATTGATACTGAATTATTATCCCTTCTGAGCTCACACATTTTTATACAGTTTTATAACAACTACAAAGATCAGATCCTGGGATGTTCTCTAAGGATTTCCTTTACCTATTGTATGAACACTTCAACTGTGAGAGACAGAATCTAAAAAAAAAATTTCATTGTATGATTTTAAAAAAATGTACTTGCATTTTATTGCATGAAATAAGTATTTGATACAATAGAAAAACACAACTTATTATTTGGTACAGAAACCTGTGTTTGCAATTACTCTAGTTCTTGAAAGTTTCCACACACTGCAGCAGGGATTTTGGTCCAATCCTCCATACAGATCTTACATAGTGTGGTTAAAAAAAGACTTATGTCCATCAAGTTCAACCAAGGGTGAGGAAAGAGGTCGATGAAGGAATGGGGGACAGGGAATTTTTAAGCTTAGTTTCCACTACTGACAAAGACTTGGAACCCATAAGGCAACAACCAATCTGCCCTATATGAATATTTAATTTCTGCTCCCAAAATTGCCATCAGACTGGATCTAGAATTTTATATGGCTACATAACTATAAATATCTATTAGTTTTAGGTAGTTATATAAGCATTTCGTGGACCCCTCAACTGTTCCTGCTGTGACCAGCTCCTCTGGGAAGGTATTCCACAGAGGTTCATGGTGAAGACTTTTCTCCTATGGAGATTGAATTCTTTTTTCACTAGACAAAGGGAATGTCCCCTTGTTGTTTGAGGGGGTTTTACATGAAATAGCTTTTAACCAAACTTTATTTAGAGGCCATGCATACACTAATGTAAATTAATCATGTCTCCCTGGAGCTGTGGGTGAGGCTGCACCAATGCTTTATATAGCGGTAATATTAGATCAATGTCCCGCAAGTTCATGGCTCTTTTAATATTCACCAATATCCTGCTAGACTTAGAGGCAGCTGATTGACATTACATACTGTTCTGTAATCTATGATCTACAAGGACACCCGGATCCTTTTGGACAAGCAATTCTCCCAGTTTCCCTTCCCCCCAGGACATATTATGTCTGCAGATTATTTAAACCCTGGTGCAGAATTTTAAATTCATCCACATTGAACCTCATTTGCCAAGTGGATGCCCAAACACTCAGTGTGTCCAGGTCTGCTTGCAATTTATGAGCATCTTCCATTGATTGCACTTTACTACATAGCTTGGTGTCTTCTGCAAAAATAGTCCCCTCCACTATATCACTAAGGCTATGTTCACACGGCTTATTTTGGGACATATTTCAGCCCGTTATTCGCGCCGTACTGCCCTAATTACGGCTGGAATCCGTCCCAGTCATTAGGGTAATCGACAGTTCACATAGAGAACTATGGATTACGTCTCCTTTTCCCGCTCGGATAATACGCCGAGCGGGGAGAGAAGTGACATGTGAATTATTCACGGTGTATACGCGCCGAGAATAATGCATGTCTATGGGCCGGCGGGCTGCTGCCCCCTGCCCCGGCCCCTCTCCGCCGCCGTACACACGGCAAATTTTGGGGCGAAATACGTCCCGTAATTAAGCCGTGTGAACATAGCCTAATAAATACATTCAATAAAAGAGGACCCAATTCTGAGCCGTGGGGCACACCGGGGACCAGTGAGAGTAGGAATAATTTACAATCACTCTCTGAGTATGATCCAATAGCCAGTTTTTAATCCAGTTGCACACTGTTATTTCTAACCCAATAATCTTTAATTTCTGGAATAGTCTTTTATGAAGCAAGGTATTAAACACCTTTTCAAAGTCTAAGAGCACTTATATCCACGGCTTTCCACTATCCAGACTTCTACTCACCTCTTCATAAAAACAGATCAGGTTGGACTGACAACTTCCGTCCTTAGTAAAACCATAATGACAGTCACTTCTAATATTATATTCAGCCCCATATTCCTGTATATAGTCCCTTATAAGCCCCTCATAGTTTTCCCACAATGGATCTTTTCCAGATCTTTTAGGTTTCTAGGCTGCTGCTGGGCTACACAAGACTTGTATGGGCTACATGGGCAGCTTGCCTATTGTCCTGTAGCCCATCTCAGTCTTGTGAAGATCTACAATTTTGTCCCCGGTGTCCTTAGACAGTTCTTTGGTCTTTGCCATGGTGGAGAAGTTGGAGTGGGATTGATTGAGTTTGTAGACAGGTATCTTTTATAAAGGTAACAAGTTTAAACGGGTGCAATTAATATAAGTAATGAGTGCAGAGTAGGAGGGCTTCTTAAAGAAAAACAGGTCTGTGAGAGTCAGAATTCTTGCTGGTTGGTAGGTGATCAAATATTTATTTCATGAAATAAAATACAAATTAATTATTTAAAAAGTAATACAACGTGCTTTTCTGGATTTTTTTTAGATTCTGTCTCTCACAGTTTAAGTGTACAAACAATAAAAATTACAGACCTCTCCATTCTTTGTAGGTGGGAAAACCTGCAAAATCGCCAGTGTATCAAATACTTATTTTCCCCACTGTACATGGTGGAAACAAAGTTCTGTGCAGTCTCTCACATTGCATTTCAAGGAACAAATGAACATTTAAAGGACACATATGCAGTCCATAGACTTAGAAGAAAAGCAACATGCCTCCCCCACCCAACACACACATAGGGCGATATGTATGAACGGGGATGCGACAGTTATCTGGTGTCAAAAGCTTTTGTAGACCCTTTTTATAATGTTGAACATCAGATTCAAAAAATTTGGGGTGATAAGCACTTGCGTGACACTTTTTAATGTGGCAAAAGATTTGGGCATTTTTGGGGGGTCGCACCCATTTGTGAATTAGAAAAAAACATTTATGATTCTTTTCGCCAAACCCCGAGCAGAACAGTTAGAACAGCCCGACCGGGTAAAGGGTGCCTGAGCCAGACTTGTGGGATTTGGGTCTAACTGCCCTGTATGTATACTCAAAGAACAGCCAGACGGGTAAAAATGGTGCCTGAGCCAACTTGTGTTATTGGCACTAGACTGCCCCGTATGTATGACCCGCAAAAAACAGCCAGGGTAAAGGGGTGCCTGAGCCAGACTTGGGTTTTGGCTCTACACGCCCTGTAGTATGACTCAGAAGAACAGCCCAAACCCGGGTTAAAAGGGGGTGCCTGACCCGACTTGTGGTTTTTTGGGTTACACTGCCCCTTTGTATGACCTGCAGAAGAACCCCCAGACCAGGGTAAAGGTGGGCTGAGCCAGACTTGGGTATTGTCTCTACACTGGCCTGTATGTATGCCCTGCAGTAGAACACCCAGCCAGGGTAAAGGGGGTGCCGAGCCAGATTTTGTGGTATTGGTCTACACGCCCGTATGTATGACTGCGAAGAAGGCCAGACCATGGTAAAGGTGGTGCCTGACCCAAACTTGTGGTTTTGGTTACACTACCTGTATGATGGCCGCAGAAGAAACCAGACGGGGTAAAGGTGGTCCCTGAGCCAACTTGTGGTTTTGGGGCTCTACACTGCCCTGTTTTAAATGCCCTGCAAAGAATAGCCAAAACCCCGGGGGTAAAAGGGGGTCCCCCGACCCAGACTTGTGGTATTGGCTTACACTCTCCTGTATGTATGCCCTGCAGAAAAACAGGTTTTCTTACATTTGGGCATTTTTAACTACCTTTATTCGAAAAGGCCTTCAGCGTAAGTTATACATGCCCCCAATTTCTTTTTTTAAAAGGGGAACCTTACTTTTGGGGTGCTCCCCTTGCGAGGACAGAAAAAGAAGTGTCAGCCTGCTGTTTCCAGCCCTGTGCCCCTATTCTGAAGATGCTGTAGTTTTAGAGCTTTACCCCCAAATTTTCATAGAGCTGTTGCCCCGCCCCCCCAAAAAGGCTAACTTGCCCACTGAAGTTTTCACTGGTTTCCCTATTCAAATCATAACTATCTTCGAATGACCTTCTGGCTGAAAACTGCGTTTGAGCATTAAATAAACGAAAACTACAGCATCTTACAGAATAAGGGAACTAGCTTGTTAAACCCCCCACAAGGGGGGGGATAAAATATGTGACAGATTCTCTTTAAGTTAAATTCTCTGCTTTGGCTCTTTTCATTCTATCCTGTCTCCTTCAGGGGTTTAACTCCTTAACAACCGGCATTTCAGGTCGTTCGTCTGCAGCAACGTCTTTTGGCGTCGCTGCAGACATCGGAGTTTGTGGCTCCTGGCGCAGCAGCAGCGCTGAGAACGGGGCTGTACTACATACTGTACTACTCAGCCCTGATCCCAGCACAGCTCCTGTAAACGCTGGGGAGCAGGGGAAACCTCCACTCCCTGGCGCTTCAACCCTTTGATTGCTGCAGTCAGTGACCGCAGCGCAATCGAAGGGTTTCCCTGCTCTGTCGGGTGATCAGAACACCCAGTGACCCGACAAAGCCCAGGGAAAGGTTGCACAGTCAGCCCTGGGGACTCAGCTTTCCCCCGAGCTGTTGTGTAAGAACCCAGTGACCAGGGCAGAATGTTGTCCCCTGTAACTCCCCGGGAGTCGCTGATAAGATGACAATTTTTAGAAATTTTTAAAATTGCTAAAAACATTTAAAAAAAGGGCAAAATGCAGCTTAAGGTGGTTAGGGGGAACTAAAAAATAGCCAGGGGGTGTTAATTTCCCCTTGTTTTCCCCTTTAAAACAAAAACAGATGAACAAAGCAAATTTTTGGGAAAATGTCTTCATTTTGTGCCCCCTACAATTTGAAAGCTATTCTTTGTAGTGAGACAACCCCTTTAAATTGGTTGTCCAGGACTTACAAAAGCTCGTTGGTCCCTTGGGTTCTGATTAGAAAGAGAAAAAGAGAAGCCTACTAAACTCCGGTGTCCCCGGGCCCCTCTCCGGCTCCAGTGAAGTCATTGTTACATGCTAGTGCAGCAAATAGGGGCCCAAGGACAACCCTTTTTCTTTTTTTAACCCATGGAATAATTAAAATCCCAATGACACCAAGCAAAATTTTACATTACCAAAAACCTCCAATAGCTATAAAAAGAGGCTACCACAAAAAAAACAAAAAAAAAAAAAAAAAATGTTTTTTAAAAAGGGGGTTTTCTCACTACTTTGATTCATCTTACCTAGTCCCCGTTTTCTTGGTTTCATTTTTTAATTCAGGGGGGTTTACTGGTTTTTTACTAGGCTCAGGGGAAGCCAGGGGTTTTATTAGCCAAACCCGTGCGGAGCCTATCTGGAGAATAACAGGGGCTGTCTATAGTGACCCGAGGAGCTGATGCAGCCCATACAAGAGGGGACATCTAGGAATAGGTAGGACACTGTTAATGGATATATATTGCAAAGTGACTTGTTTTTGCAAGATCTTTAACATAAAAAGCAATCTTTGTAGCGAGACAACCCCTTTAATATTCTTTGATAGAATATAGTGTATAGTAGATATATAAGGATAGATAATTTGCCCCAATTTTATATCTTGTAGGTCCTGCCTGAAATGGGAGACGATCGCCCACTCTGGATGGCTAACCCTGGCAGACCCTATTACACCCTGTTTCTCCGTGACATGACGTGTTTTGCGGTTCCTCAGGAGTGACAAAACAGCCTCCTCTGACCAATAAGTGCTTCCACAAAGTAATAAGCAGATGTATACATACAGCAGTGCAAATGGTTGCAGGATAGGGAATGCTCCTATAAGCAACAAACGCTGAGTCCCATTGATTCTAGGAGATATTCGGATGCTATTTTAACCTCAGTTTAATACAGTGATATATATATTCCAATTGGAAGGTTCACATTTTTGATCTGCTTACAGTGATTTTAACATATTAACCAAGATTTTTGACTGTTCAACATAGGCACCGCTAACTGATAAAACAGCCTTACACAATCGAGGCATTCAATCAATTTCACATTATTTCAGTGACCACTGTGGACTTTTCTTTCTTTAATGAAAGAGTAAAAAATAAAACAAAACTTTTACTTCGCGATTAAAATCACATGGATTCATGGAATAATATTGCACAAGGATAATTACATACATATATACCATTCAGTGTCCAATCCTCACAGTCTACAAGTAATATAAAGATAATAGATAATGTAGCAATGCTCAATGAATAAATAGGGCTAGATCTTTCCAGTTCTTGAGTACGTGTGTGTGTGTGTATATATATATATTATACTATATTATATATATATATATATATATGTGTGTGTGTGTGTATGTGTACATTGCTGTCGTTTCTCTTTCTTCTGCCTCCACATGTCAGATGGGTCTTTTTGCCGATTGAATACACTGCAGGTTTAAATAAACCTGCAAAAGGGCTGTGTCTGGGGTGGGTTGGGTTTGCGGAAATTCTTGGCACCCCTCCTTCTTTCAATGCACCTCTCTCCTGCCACAAAAAACAGCTTTGGTGACAGGTTCTCCTTAACCCCTTAAGGACCCGGCGTTTTTTTTTTGGTGACACGTTCGTTTTTCCCTCCTCGCCTTCTGAAAGCCATAACTTTTTTATTTTTCCACCTACATAGACGCAAGAGGGTTTTAATTTTGCGGGACAAGATGTACTTTCTAATGGTCTTATTCACTATACTATAGAATATACTGGGAAACCACAAATAAATTCCAAGTGGGACAAATTGTGAAAAAAAAGTATTTTCGCCATGTTTGCAGTGGTTTTGCTTTTACGACGTTCAATCTTCGGTCAATACAAGGTGTTATCTGTATTCTACAGGTTGATATGCATCCGGCAATACCAAACATATAGGGTTTCCATGTTTTGGTGCGTAAAAAAAATCCAAACTTTTTCTATTTTTGAAATTTGCGCAGCGGCGACAGTTTGTGCGACCAATAACTTTTTTGTACTAACTCCTATGGACGTCATTGAGGGGGCATTTTTTTTAGGGCCAAAGTATACTTGTTATTGCTAGCAGTTTAGAATGCATGCACCTTTTTTGATCACTTTTATTAAATTTTTTTTATTAGACTGTACCAAGATGGCGGCTTCCCCACTATCTGTCTGCGGACGGAAGTGGGGCAAACCAGGCCATGGAAGTGACAGGAGCCTTCTCAAGGCTCCCCGCTGCCATGTCCAGGGGTCGGATCACTACAGCTATGCTGCGACGGTGCCGATCACCCTGACAATATTAATACATTCAGACGCTTAGCCGCTAACACCTGGCAGCTGTGCGGGTAGGAGGGGGGGAGGTGGTGGTGTCACAGAGCGATCCAACTGCAAAGCCCCTTATGGACCCAGGGATGTACTCATATGTTAAGGGGTTAAAGAGCCTACATTTCTACACTTTTGCAGCCAGTGTTTGTTGCTTACTTTGATAACAGAAAGAAATGTTAACCCTTATCAGGAGGAAGGTACAGATGAAGGACCCAGATTAAGGACATCTATCCTACAGTGTAAAAATATGGTGTCCCCTTACATTTATACAGCAGAGCTGTACCAGTGCAACTTTGAAGGACTGTTTTTTTCTCCATAAATATAACTTTGTTCCTCTTTTACCTCTTTATAGATATGGTGTGATATGGTGTTAATTTCAGTCATTTCACTGAACCTAATATCCTTACATTAAATGAAAAAGGTAATGTATTCTTTCCAGTAACGTCATTCAGTATATAAGTGACTATAACTTGAAATATGGTCATCAATCAAGCGTTCTCACTGACATGTAAAGATGGACTGTATCCGATTGCAGTAATAGACCCTTCTAGAACGGTTAAACCTTCACTTTATTGGCATTTTGGAGAATCATAAGTGATCCCTGAGTGTAATTACTTCCCTGTAAAAACAAAATGAACACGTTGTACAGTTAATTATACAATAAAAACATACTTGTTAAAATTACATTGCAAAGTTTCCCATAGTCCAATGTGTCAGCGAATGAATTGTCCTATTGTTTTGCTTTTTGGAAGAAAACATTCTGTTTTCTGTGGAAAATTTATTGAAAACTTCTCTCAGTTTTGATTTAAATTAACAAGGAATAAAAAACAACAGTAAAAGATTCCTACCTGGAGGCGGGAAAACGTGCGGGTTGGGGGATCCTCGGGGGCCCCCCCAAGGAAGTGGTGAACAAAAGCGTGGGTCGCCGAATTTAAGGTGGGTTGGGGTGCGGGAGACGGGCACTGCAAATGTAACCAAGAACTATGCACAGCCCAGGCGTAGCAGGTGAACGGCTGACACAGCCCCAAGATGGAAACAGACAGGGTATCAACGGGTAAAATGGCAAGCTGGTGAAAAGGGCAGGCGTTCACAGGTAACGATGAACGACGATAAAAGTAGCACGTCACACCCAAAGGGGGTCAAGCTCTTGTGCGGGATACACAAAACGAATGACAACCCGGGTAAGGGAGGAAGCTCCTTAAAACAGCAGAGGTACAATCAATGGACCGGGGCCAAGGACACAGCCCCTTAAAAAAGAGTCAGTGCCGGGTGCGCGCCCCCAAAGGGCCTGTGGCCACAGGACGCAGGGAGCTGGGGAAGCGAGATGGGATTCGACCCCCCCAGCGGAATGGCTACAGGAGTGGCAGGGGCCCGGACGGGTGTGCAAAAAGCGGCCCGGACTGCCAAAAGGGGAAACCGGAATTGCCGGGGCCGGGGGCCGGCCGCAGGGGCCCCGGGTCGGAGCGCCCACCGAGGGGGCCGGTGTTTCCCCCGGGGGGCCCCCATGTCGGCGCCCACAGGGTCAATGGGCGCATATGCGACCGGTGGCCCCCCGCAGGGCCACAATTGCCGGGCCCCCGGGCACCGACCCAGCCATGCGCCCCCCCGGCCGCCAAACTGCACTGCGGTGAAAGCAGCGGCGAACTGAACTTCTGATCCGTCTTTTCAGCTCCCGGGGGCCAAGCGGCAGGGGTGTAAAGGTTCCCGGGACTTTCTCCCCGGCCCCCCACTCGGGGGGAGCGGCCGCTCGAACGGACTTGGAAAGGGGGGGAAACCAGTATAAGATTTTTTTTTTTTTTTAAAACACTTACTGGGCCCCGCACCTATTTGAACCCCGCCTGGGTATATATTTCCCCTGCCGGTTAAAATACCCCCCGCCTAGCTATACAATGCCCCCCGCCTGGCTATATTACCACCCGCCCCGCGTATATGATGCCCCCCCCGGGTTTTATATAACCCCCCGCCTGCCTATATGGGTGGCCCCTTTCTGGCTAAAAATACTTTCCCCCCGCCCCGGGCCCATATACCGCCCCTGCCTAGCTAAAAACTTTCCCCTACCTGGCTATATACTGCCCCTGCCTGGGCCTTTTTATGCCCTGCCTGGCTATATAAACCCTGCCTGTATTTGAGGCCCTGCCTGGGTTTTAAAGATTTACCCTGCCTGGCTAAATTTTCTGCCCCCGCCGGCTATATACCTGCCCTGCCTGCCTTATGATCCCGCCTGGCTATATACTACCCCCCGCCTGCCTATATTACCTGCCCGGCTTTAAAACTACCCCCGCCTGGGCCCTTTTTGAAAGCCCCTGCCCCGGTATTTAAAATTTCCCCCCGCCTGGCTTTTTATACTGGGCCCCCAAACCCACTATAAAATGCCCCTTTTACCCCATTTGAAAAACCCCCGCCCGGCAAAAACTACCCCCCGCCCCGCCCCTTTTGATGCCCCTGTGGTATATAATAACCCCCGAAAGCCTTTTATGGGTGAAACCCCCCCCGGGTTTTTAAAAACCCCGCCCCTTGGGTGGCTATATTTTGCCCCGCCTGCCTAATGAAAGCCCTGCCTGGGGTATATACACCCCTGCCTGCCTAATATGTTGCCCACCCCGGCTATATTTCTACCCCCGCCCCCCTATATGATTTTCCCCCCGCCGGTATTACTGCCCCTGCCTGGGTATATAATCCCCCTGCCTTTGCTATATATTTCCCCCGCCCGGCTATTCTGCCCCCTTTCCTGGCTATAACTGCCCCTTTCCCGCCTATATGTTTCCCCCGCCAATACTGCTCCCCCGCCTGGCCTTTTAAACTTCCCTGCCTAGCTAAAAAAAAATTTTCCAAAAAACAAATATCAGTGGCAAAACTAAAAACTAAGTGAAAAAAAAAGGTTTTATAGGAATTAATTTGGGAAAAAAGCATTACCCGCCCAAGGAAAAAATGAAAAAACCCGGGGTATTAGTTTACATTTTTTGGTCAAAGGATTGTATTAAGTCCCTCCCAAAAGCGTCAAGGGGATCCCAGTTTCAGAGGTCCCCAACAATGAACAAAGTTACCTCACAAAGGGGTTTTCCCTTTAGACTACAACCCTTTTTTGTGTGCCACCCGTTTTTTGTATTTTTTTGTTTGTTAAATTGCCCCTTTTTAGTGTGGGCCCCCATGGGGTTAAAGTTTTTAAAAAAACATGGAAGGGGGTCACAGCCTAATTTTTTTTTTGAATTATTTGAGGGAATTTGGGAATCTCATTGGCTTGCCCGCCAACCCCCGCCCAACCCCTTTTTTTAAAATAGTGCAGGATAATTTCGCAGGTTATTCAAGGCCTACCTCCCTGAAAATGTTTTTAGTCTGAATGGGACTCCTAGGAGGTAACAATTTTTTCAGTGTAGGGGGTCTCCCCCTCTGGGATCCCCTTTACGCCCTTTTTGGGGGGGGGAAACTTTTAAAACCAATCTTTTACAAAAAATGTAAAAAAGAATCCCAGGTTTTTCCCCTATTTTTTCCCTTTGCAGTAATAAATTTTCCCTTTTTTCCCCATATTCTTTTTATGTTTCACTTAGTTTTTTGTGTGCCCAAATGATATTTTTTATTTTGGGTGTTTTGCTATTGCCTTTTCCCGTGGGACCTATGCTTAAAGTTTTTCAAAATTATGGAAATGTGCCCCAGCCTAAATTTATTTCCTGCCCAGCTAAATACTGCCCCTGCCCTTTGGTATATGATGCCCTGCCTGGTATATGATGCCCTGCCTGCCTTTAAAGATGCCCTGCCTGGGTATAATGCTGGGCCCCTGCCTGGTATATGCTGCCCCCGCCCTGGGGTATATACTGCCCCTGTCTGGCTATATACTGCCCGCCCCGGTATAAAGATTCCCTTTCCTGGCTATATACTAAACCCCCGCCTGCCCATATGATGCCCCCGCCCGGCCCATATACCCCCCCCTGCCCGGTTATTTTACTACCCCTTTCCCCGGCTATATACTATCCCCGTCCCCACCTATTTGATGCCCTGCCCCCTTATTTAAAATGCCCCTGCCCAAAAGGGTATATACTGCCCCTGGCTAGCTTTTATACTACCCCTGCTGCCAAAATGAAGGCCCCCCCTTTTATATACTACCCTGCCTTCCTATATGGGAAAGCCCTGCCGGCTTTATAATTTCCCTGCCCGCTATAAACCCACCCCCTGCCTATATTGATTTCCCTGCCTGGCTATATACAAACCCCCGGGCCCGCCTATATGAATTTCCCCCGCCTGGCTTTTTTTCTTGGCCCGCGCCCGGCCCATATACTTTGGCCCGCCTAGCTATTAATACTTGCCCCCCCCTGGCTATATAAATGGCCCTTCCCGGCTATATACTGGCCCCTGCCTAGCTTTTTATATGGGCCCCCCTTTGGGTATATACCCCCCTTTCCTGGCTATTTTACCGCCCCTGCCCTGGCCCCAAAAATTTTTTAACCCCCCGGCCCCGGCTTAAACTAACCCCCGGCCCCGGCTTAATTACACTGGGCCCCGCCTTTTTTGGGTGCCCTGCCTGGCTATTATAAACCCCTGCCCGGCTATTTACTAACCCCCTGCTTACCTATATATGCCCGCCTGGCTTTTTTCCCGCCCCCTTTTTCCCGGGTTTTATAATGCCCTGCCTAAACCTTTTTTACTGCCCCTGCCCGGCTATTTTGCCCCCCTGGCTATTTACCGCCCCCGCCCGCTATTTTCCCGCCCCCCTTTTCTTTTCCTTTTAAAAACTGCCCCCCGCTTTGGCCCATATACTTCCAATGCCCCCCCCTTATATGATTTCCCGGGCCCGGCCCATAGAATGCCCAGCCTGCCTTTAAAAACTCCCCTTTCCTTGGGCCTTAAAAGACTTCCCTGCCTGGGGTATTGATGCCCTTTTGGCTAAAATACTACCCCTGCCTACCTATATGATGCCCCCGGGCCCGGCTATATACTGCCCTGCCTAGCTTTTATGGCCCCCGCATGGCTTTTCCATACTACCCCTGCCTTTCCAAAATGATGCCCTGCCTGCCCATAAAGATGCCCTGCCCGGCTTATAGCCCCCTGCCCGGCTATATACTGCCCCGCCGGGCCCATATGATGCCCTGCCTGGCTTTATCTGCCCCCTGCCTACTATATGCTACCCCCGCCTGGCTATATAATTAAACCCCTGCCTAGCTATATGATGCCCCCGCCCGGCCCATATGATGCCCGAAAAAACCTATATGAAAGCCCCGCCTTGGGTATATGAGCCCCCTGACTACCCATTGATGCCCTCCCCCGGGTTAATTCCCCAGCCTGGGTTTATTAAATTTTCCCCCCGCCTGGCTATATACTACCCCCCCTTGCCTATATTTATCCCTGTTGGCTATATTTTGCCCCCCCTTTCCTATTTGATTTCCCCCTGCCTGGTATTATTTTCCCCGCCCCGCCTACGTACTGGCCCCGCCTGCCTACTTTCTGGGCCCGGGCTTGGGGACATACTGGCCCTGAATGCTAACACTTGGCCCCCGACACCCCTGGGTAATTAATGGGGGGAGCCCTAGCTTCCTAGCTGATTAATGGGGGCCCGCCCTGTCTACCTACCAAATTAAAGTTTGGGAAGGGCCCCGTTTACCTACCCAATAGGGGGCCCACCAATTTTACATGCCACTTTTTTGATATTTTTTAATTTCTTTTTTTTGGAGGGAAAAGAAGGAGCCTAAAATGTATTTGGGGGTAAAATTTCTACAGGGCGATAGTGACCCGGGAGAAGCCAATTTTTTTTTTCATGCTGTCCGGAAGAGAAAGAAAAGGGAAAGGGAAAAGACCCCATCAGGGAAGACATCTGGAGGTTTTACCCCGAAGGGGAAGAAAAGGAAAAATGAAAAAACTCTAATCAGAGATGATGTTCCCGTGGTCCCTGCTGACAGGGTCATTTAAAAGGTTTTCTTTTGGGGCAAAAGAGTGGTTTTAAAAACCTAAAAGTTTATACATGTGGGGCCCCAAAAGGGATCCAAACCCAAACAAAAATGGTAGAGAATTTTTAATAATGATGAATGGTGAAAAGTTTAAAATTTTATTTGACATCTAAATGAGGATATGGAATTTTGACCACCTGCAAAAAACCCGGATATTGCAGGGTATCAATAAAATCAATTTTTAAGGGAAACTTTTTCTATAGTGACCCCTTCAGTTTTTATTTGCCTCCCCGAGGCACATGGGGGAATTTGGGTGTGTGCTTCAAACCGAAAATTTCTTAAAAAAAAAGAAAATAAAATCTGTCTGGCGCTGGTCAGCTTTTGCTAGGATTTTTTTTTTCCCGGACTCCCCCTCTTGGTCTCATTGTCCCGGGCGCTTTGGGGATTGCCCGTTTTTAGATGTCACTTTTTCTTTTGGGGGACCATTTAAAGATGTTACTGTGCCTGTTTTTGCAGGGTAAATTGTGTATTACTTTCCCAAAAACTCCCCTAAATTTAATCTGCTGACTTTTACATGTTAATAATTTATTTGCTTAAAGTGACCCCGTCTAGTTAAAAACTCATGCATTTTCCTCTTTTTGTCTACTAGCTACAAACTCAGCTTGATTTGCTGGCAGCATGCTATAAAGCAGAAAGACTTGATCAGGTTAATTATAATATGTAATTTATTGATCCATTTCTATGCTGATTTTAGATTTAGGAGTCCAGTGGGTGGTCCTATTTGATGACTGACACCTCTCAGTAAAGCTGCCAGTATTTGTGTGAGAATGCCCAATAGGCTCCCAAGTATAGAAAATAAAATAAAAGTTGTACTAGAACTGTGGCCTCAAGCTATTTATCAATCTGCTTAGCTCCTTGCATGCTTCATGTATTTTCCAATTAACAGTTTATTTTGATATAATAAATAAGGAGATATAATAGATTTTCATAATACACTGGAAACATGCTGGAAATATTATTAGAAATGACTGATTATAAAGGATGGGGTTAGGTTTTAGCAACAAGTTGAAAGAGAACCTGTAAGCCCGTGTTCACATGGCTTATTCAAGCCGTAATTGCGAGCCGGATTGCGCTCGCAATTCCGGCTTGAATAAGGGGTGGGGAGGGGGCAGGGGCGCTGCCCGCCGGCCCCATAGACTTGCATTATCCACGCCGCGTATTGCGCCTGGATAATGTGCAGGTCACTTTCTCCCCGTCCGGCGGATTCGCCGAGGGGGTAGGAGCGACGTAATCCACTGTTTTCTATTAGAGCTGTTAATTACCGTAATTACTGCGACGGATTGGAGCCGTACTGCAGCGCATATCCGGCGCGCAGTACGGCTCCAATCCGCGGCGAAATAAGCCGTGTGAACGGCCCCTTAGGTGGTATACATTGCCCTATCTGAGAGCAGGGTCTCATAGAGGGGCACAGGCTAAATTGTAATATATAAAAGTATATGATTTGAATCAGGATCTCTGAGTAAAATGTTGAATAGATCCTAAAAGAGAAAGTAAAATTCCTACTTACACTGTCCCACCAACATACAGTCACTGTGAATCACTGTATGTGGGCTGAGTAATACAGCTTCACTGTTTCTAAAGAGCTTTTAGGCAGGTTTTAGTTATTTTTTTTTACTCCTGCTCGAAATCATGTAAACCTGTAACCTGTATTACCTGTAGGGTAGCAAAAACCACCTGACAGGTGTCCTTTAAGTCTGCCTAACATTGTCATTTCTCTCCAGATGTAGCAAAAAGGCTTTTACCCAACAAAGACAGAGCTTGACAAAATAACTACCACCCCACCCAAATGAAGTCCATTTACTGCACGAAAAATAAAGGGGCAGATTTATCAATCCAGGATGCACTTTATAAAACGCCAAAGAAAAAATGCCAAAAGGCTAACAGACAAAATGGAGCTCACCCGTAGTAGTATGGATGCAGTTATAGGTCTTCTTTCTGAGTACGTCCTCTACTTGCGGCTGCACGGATCCTTAATCCCTACCACAGACAGCCAAACAGGCAAAGCAAGCAAAAAGAAATTTTGCACGAATCCAGCATATGCAAAAAGACGTAAATACTTTAATGTGAGACATATGCACTCATGGTACAGGGGGTGAAAAAACGCTACACACAGGTAGCCTACGCGTTTCGGGCGTACAGCATCGCCCTTGTTCACGGCATAAGTTAAAACATAACACATATTACCTTTTTATGTCTGTCTTTACCTTCACAATGATGGGCAGGGGGCGGAGGCACTGGGCGGATGCCCTATTCGGCCGTGACCTCACTTCCCCCAATCTATTACAGGTAAATTTGTGTATATTAAAAAAAACAGGTGTAACTACTTTGATCTTAAAAATATGGACATACATACATATGCTTAAGGAAACAGTGGTATACTGAGATCGGCTGATATTAAGCTACCTTCAATAAATATAATGGAGGTCATTTCGGTAATTTAACCCCTCCGGCATCCTGGTTCCCAATTCAAGGATCCAATATGCCTCCCTCAAGTGGACCTGCTTTGTCCAATCCCCGCCCCTCCTTGGGCGTTTTACCTTTTCTATCCCGCTAATGCGGAGGCTTTCTATGGATCCTGAATGGATTTGCAGGAAATGCTTAACTGCACCCGATTGGTTAGGGGAATTATTCCTGATCCCAGCCAGATGTTCATAAATCCTAACCTTCAATTTTCTAATGCTGCTTCCTATATAAGTTTTGCTACATTCTGTGCAAAAAATGGCATATACTACATGATGGCTGTTACAGTTTATTAATCATTAATTTTGTAGCTTTTTGCATTTAGTGTTCCCTCAAAAGTATCATTTTTTTAGTTAAATTTCACATATTACACCTTTTTTCCCCACAAGGGAAAAAACCTTTGGTTTTTAACCATGTTTGTTGTGTTTGTGGTGATCTAAATTCACTTCTTGAAACCTCATCTCCTATAGTTCTATTTCTTTTAGGTATGCATGCATACCCCTGATCTAAAATCTGTGCCAACAGCGGGTCCTGATGTAAGATAGTGTTTTTTACTAAAGATAACTCTTAATTTTTTTCCAAAATCGTCGACTATATGGTGTGGAGAATATACTTTATTTTCCATTTTATTTGATTGGTAGTCTTTTCTCTTATCAAGCAAAAAATCTTGTGTTTTGCCTATCATTTTATTCTTTGCTTGGTTGATTTGTTTAGAGCTATATCCTCTATCCCTCAGACGTTTATCCACAATATCAACCTCCTTTTTATAGTCACTCTCCTTGGTACATGCCCGGCATGCTCTAATGTATTCCCCATACGGTATAGAGTTGACTGTGCCCAGAGCATGACTACTATCAGCCCTTAATACAGTATTCCCACTCAAGGGCTTTCTATATAATTGAGTAACAATAGTAGAGGTGTCTATATCTCCTATAAGAAGGATATCTAGGAATGGAATAATTTTGGATTCATTTCAAACTAAAATTGCAGATTGGGGAAAATTTATGGTTAGCATATTTGATGAACTCTGGTATGGACGCCACATCCCGACCCCAAATGATTAGCAGGTCGTCTATGTAGCGCCCATACCAGAGTACATCCCGAGAAAATGGATTATCCACATTATAAATATATTGATGTTCCCACCAGGACATGTAAAGATTCGCAATCGAAGGTGAAGTCGTGGCTCCCATTGGGGCTCCTGTAAGTTGAAGGTAATAATCATTATCAAAAGAGAAATAGTTGCTACCTAGTAAGAAATCAATGCTGTCCAATATGAATAATTGGAGTTCTTCTGAATATTCACTATATTTATGTAAATGGAACTGTATAGCTGGTCTGACTAATTTATGGGGAATATTGCAATATATGCATGCAGTTATATGCCAAGACTCAGTGGTATAATTTCACCATTAATCTTCCTTTATTGCATAAAAAACATCGCCATACTATTTTAGTTTTAGGCTTCTGTTATACAAAAAGTTACAACCGTAACAATGTTGTGTGTCACAAAACTGGTAGGCATTACCTAGACAAGCGCTCTGCAAGGCGTCAGATAGATAGATAGGGAGTAACTAGACAAACCCGGGCCCGGGCGACGCCCCAAGTGTGCAACGTTTCAGAGGACAATGCCTCCTTTTTCAAGCATGCGCGTTGAGTGATCCCTTCCTCCTTATATATCACATGGTAATTAACCCTATAATATTACATCTATTTTAAAAAAACTTTAAAATTTATGTCTTCATTCAGTCCGTTAGGACTTCTAGAGTCGAGGTTAACTATCCAATACGTTTCTTTTCTCAACAATTGTACTCTAACTGCTTCAGCTTGATAAGTTTTTGGAATTTCTGAATTCACGGGTACCTCTCATCCAGTTCACGATGGAAAAGAGTGCGCAATGCATACAATACCTTGATGTGGAAGTACATAAGAATCACTATGGTTTCACAAACTCAGCTATTTACAAAAAAATAGAACGTAACAATGTTCTTCATAAAAAACAGTTTTCATGCCCCCCAGACCTTTAAGGGCATTCCCAAAGGTCAATTCGTTAGGCCTAGACTATATGCTCTACAGATGACTTATATACTTAACATCTATGAATAAATTAATTAAAAAATTCTTTTGAAAGAGGCTATGATGAGACTGAACTCACAAAGTGGGTCAAGAGGTTATGATGATACCGAGGGTTTGAATTGTTGAAACAGAAAGAAATTTGATAAAAAACAGGAAATAGAATGTTTTTTTATATCTAAATATGACCAACATGCTAAACTGTTTTAAAAAATGTGTTTAAAAAAATTGGAACATCTTACAGAAGGGATGAAAAAATTGGACATTTGTTTGCACAAACACCTAAGTTCATTTTTCAAAAAAGGCCGTACAATTGGTGACACACTTATGTCATCTGATATTAAAATCAAGAGCCTAGACAGAATGTATTACGTCCACGAAAAAAGGGAACTTTTCCCTGTTTAAACTGTTCCAATTGTTCATCCATCATCAAAGGGGCAGAAATAAGACATCCAATGAAGGGCATAGCATTCCCATAAGGGGTTTCTTTACGTGTGAATCTAAAGCAGTTATTTACATGTTGAGTGCCCCTGTGGTCGAATATATGTGGGACAAACTATTACAAGCATTAGACTGCGTATCAATGAACATAATCAGCAATCAGAACATACAAAACAAAAAAGAAAAAGAAGAGGGTACCTCAAAGAGTTTTGGGGAGAATTCTGTGCTAGACACTTTTTTTATATCGCCACAATGTATCAGATCTCAGGTGGGGTGTGCTTGAAGGCAGTAAGAAAATGAATCGGAAGCAGTTAGAGAAAAATTGTTGAGAAAAGAAACGTATTGGATAGTTTAAACCTCGACTCTAGAAGTCCTAACGGACTGAATGAAGAAATAAATTTTAAGTTTTTTAAAATAGATGTAAAATTATAGGGTTAAATTACCATGTGATATATAAAGGGGGAAGGGATCACTCAACGCGCATGCTTGAAAAAAGGGGGCATTGTCCTCTGAAACGTTGCACAAATTGCGGCGTCCGGCCCGGTTGTCTAAGTTACTCCTATATTATCTGACGTTGCAGAGGTTTTCAAGGTAAGCCTACCAGTTTTGTGACACACAAATTTTTTTTG
>JAODAL010059833.1:0-21241 GCA_025379985.1 Phyllomedusa bahiana
GACATGAGCTTGCCAGAAAGCTCGTTTAAAAAAACCCAAATTTAAAAAGACTTTGCAAACGAAAGGTAAGAAGGATGACTGCTCCCACAAATGTGAATTTTTTTTTGAAAAAAACCCAATTTTTTGGCAGCAAAAAAAAAATAAATGGGTAAGCCCTGTTGGCAAATGTCTCACTGTCCCAATAACACTTTTGTCCCCCTTATTGCTTGCAGGGTTTAGGGGCATCCGGTGAGGGTTTTTGTTTTAAAAAAACCGTTTCGCCTTTTTGTTTTTTTTAAAAATTGTGTTGTTGATGTTGCTGAACTTGGGGCACTTTTTTACTTATTTTTTATACATGTTTGAAAAAATGTTTTTTTTTTTTAATTTTGTTAAATGTTTTTAAATTTTGCATTTTTTGGAATTCACAGTATTACTTTTTATTATGTTAAGGTTCATTAACAATTTGGCCAAAAAGTTTTAACTAAATAAATCTTAAAAAAAAAATTTTTTTAAAAAAAAAATAAAAAATTTAGTTGCCAAAAATTTTAAAAAAATTTGGAAACCCATATTTAAGGGAAATTTGTAAAAAATTAAAAGGTTAAAAAAAAAGAAAGTTTGAATAACAACAAAAAAAAAATTTTTAAAGGGGCCAACAATTATCCATTTATTTCCTAATTAAAAAATGTACTATTACAAGTTGGGGTACCAAAAGAGTAAAAACCAAAAAAAATGAACAAAAGGGGGCCCTGTTCTACAAAACCAACCCCAAATTTTAAGGTTTAAACCACTTCTAAAGAAAAACATCAATATTCCATTTTTTAAAATTCTAAACCAATAATTACTTAAAATTTTTTTAAATTTTTAATCCCTACACATATTATTAAATCTATTTTACTTTTTTTTCCTTTCCACTAAAATAAAATATTTAAACCCTTATTTCACTTTTTTGCCGATTTTTTTTTTTTTTAATTTTAATATTATAAAACCTTAAGTAGTGTGAGGGGGTTTTAGTATACTATTAACCTTTAATTTATGGATATGTAGCATTTTTGGCCATTTTTTTTAAAATTTTCTAAAAATTTTTAAAAAAGTTTTTTGAAGTTTTTGAGTAGAGTAGGGGGGCCCTGCCCAAAAAAGTCTACCTTTGGGGTGGTGGCGGCTTCAAAATCTTTTGGCCAAAACAAGTTTTTTATTTTCCCCAAAATAGGAAAATTTCTGATAAGGCGTGAAATTGGGCGGGGCTACAGCAGTGAATGGGCCGGGGCCCGGGGGGGGGTTTTTTGGGGGGGTGCCTGGGAAGGGGGTGTTTGGGGCCCGGGGGATGGAAAAGGGGGGGAGGCACTTTGGCTGTATGGGGGCCCCAAAATTCCTATTTGGCAGCCCCGCCCTGACCCCCAAAACAGAAGGAGTTCCCAAAAGTAACTCAAATTTGGGTTTGGCCATGTTTTGCTTGTGGGGTGTGCCCAACGTGGTTTAAACCCCCCCAAAACCCCCCCCCCCGCCCCCCCCCCCCCCCCCCCGCCCCCCCCCCGCCCCCCCCCCCCCCCCCAATTTGGGGGAAGGTTTTGGCCAGGGAAAGGGGAAAAACAGCAGTCCTCTTTTACAACTTTTCTTTTAGGGGCCCATTCATTCTTTCGAATTCAACTGAGCTTTTTTGGGATGGGAAAGGCGTGTGGAGGCCCCAAAACTACCCCTAACCCTGTTCCAAAGTTCTCGGAAAACCGAGGAAGAAAAATGCTGGACCCGTCCGACTCGATCCCTTTAGGGATTCCCAAAACGACAAGCCCATTTCAGTAATCAGCTTCTTTGCCCTTTCTTTGGGGGTCACCCTTGGTCACTGGGTTTGGCTTCTGGCCATTTCCCGAAAACATTCTATTCAACCAAAAAAATATTCTACCTTTCCCCTCTTAGGGATCCCGGGTGTGGTTCCCCCTTCCCTCCTTTGGGGAAAGGGGGATTTTGGGTTCCCAAAATTTCTGCATGGGGAAATTGAGAGTTGGGGGGGGAAGGGGTTTCAGGTTTGGGAAGAAAGTACAAAGCTTTATTGTAGGCTGCAATCATTGGGAAATTTATTCCTGGAAACTGGTAAAAACTTCTTTACCAAAAGCTGAGTCCCGATTTTTTTTCCACGAGAGTAGCTCCATGGGCCAGGCTGCAATGGCAGGAAAACAATTTTTTTTAGGTAAAAAAGAAAGGGGCCCTTTTCACCTCCAAATTCCCCTTTCGAGGGTTGCTCCCATCTTTCTTCCACTGGTGTTTTCTCCGTTGCAGTTGCCAAATGTTTATCTCTCCTGATATTCTTGTCCCTTGAGGGGCCCACCGGGCTTCCAATCAGAGCTGGAGTTATCAGTTCCTGTTTTTAATGAATTCCTTTCTCTGAGCTCTGGGTGGTTACCATAATGGCTCAGGAGCCAGCCACTTGGATACACTAACCAAGAGCTGCCTGCCTTTGCGGCTTTGGGTCCGCTGTCTGGTTTCTCGGACTGTCTGTCTTTCACTTTGCCATGGGCCCTATAACCTTAAAGATGCCACCTTTATGCGGGCAGTTTCAAGTGCGGCATTTAGGAACTTGATCTGCACTGCAGTGCTTGTACTATCGGGTCCCCGCTGCTAGTGGATGTAATCCACGATTTTCAGCTAGTCCAAAGTCCATGTGCGCCATATGCCATAGGCTATACTTGAATTAGTCATATATTGATGCTAGTCTTCCTTTGCCCATTCTTACAGGCTTCCTCCAGAGCCCTGTAATTGAGCAACTTGAGCTGAAAGTAGTGAGGGCAGTGCTTCTGAGCCCCTGAGGAAATCTCATCTTCGAGGGTTTATTGCAATCCTGTATTAAAAGTCCCATCTTCAGTAGCATATCTTGACCCATCATCCAGAGATCATATCTGCATGAGGGATCTCCTCAGTCACCACGTGAATGGGGCTGCAGTCACTTTTCTTGCAAGGCGGTTAGACAGTCAATGGTAGTCCTCATCCGATATTGTATTCCACTTCCTTCATTCTCTCTCGCTCCTCCCCCCTGTGTAGTGGAAAGAAGAGGTGGCTGATTCTGAAAGACAGGTGCAACGTATTGAAGGATATAGATTGCAACAGGAGCGAGCACTGTAAGCGCAGGTGAGGTTGATAAGTACATGACAGCCTTCGGAGATCTTGTAGAAGCACTGCGCGGCCTGAGATCAAAGGGGTGCTTGGATATCACCTCCTTCCCCCAAGACTATATCTGCAGTTTTTGTCCCAAGAGACATCTGTGCTGCATGGACAGCTTGAGCAGGCAGGAGGCGGTCCGCCGACCGGGGTCCAAGTCGAGAGCAGAGAAGCTATCCGAGGGGGCAGTTGAGTGCGGCCACCCATGCTGCCTGTAAGGACTCCAGAGGCATGCCCGTTGTTTCCGAAACAAAGAGGTTGAAAGGTGAGTTGTAGTTCTGGTCAAATCCAAGAGCTGGGCAGTTGATATCGCAGTGTGCAGGAGCAATGAAACAGTGTCCCTGTGTTGCTCATAAACATAAGGTTTTGGTGCTTCTGATTAAAGCCATGTCCCCCAGTTTTCAAGTGCAATCATAAAAGGCTGACATATTCTGGATGCATCCGGAGTAACCATTGCCTACAGTAAGTGATGAGGCCTAGGAAACTCTGTAGTTGTCTTGAGTTCTGGATAAGGAAAGGGATGTAATGGCTTGCACTGTGCTCAACTAATACTTCGGCTCGCACCGTTCATCTGTAAGGTGTCTGGTTCCTTGGATATGCAGTGGACCTTAGACACACAACTCTTGTTCAGCACCACCTGGAGCTTATCTTGGAGACCTTGCAGTTGAGAGCAAGCCAGATGCTGTACAGGGATAGAATTTTCCTTCCATATCTTCAGGGCTTCCTCCAAGAAGAGATCAACGACATACAGAAGAAGGGTCACTTCAGGTTGTTGGCTACCCATGTTGTAGAGAAGCTTTCATAGCCTGAGTAAACTGAATTTGGGCTATTCTGGGCCATTCTACCTGAGGTGTCCGGGTCCAGGTGAATTGAGATCCAGATAGGTAAAAGCAAAACATATACTGACAGGCCTCATGAAGAGAGGACGCTGAAGAACGCATTAGTCAGATCAATAACTGTGAAGCAAGAAGCCTGAGAGGGCATCTGAAAGAAAGCGTGGTTGGGTTGGGAACCACTGTGTCTCCAAGGATAGTGGCTGCATTAACCCAGCTCGAGATCTTGCACCAATCGATATCTCGTGTGGTTACTCCTTACTGCGGCGACTTCTTCTCACAGGAAAAAGAGTGTTATGCAGGGACAGAGATGCAGGAGACAGTACCCTGAGTTAAAAAAGAGACTGTATTATGAGCCTTCAGTCCATCTCTGACCACTTTGAGGATACAGTGGAAGTCTAGGGTAGGAAACTCCATCCTTCAGGTATACATGCACCGTGGGCACAGGAAGAAGGCCGCGACATCCATCCGCGCACCCTGACCAAAGTCCATGGTGGAAGGCTGGAAAATACGAGATACAATCCAAAAGATAGAGAGGGCATGCTAAGACATCTTCAAAGGAGGAGGGAAGTGGCCCTCAGTGCACATCGATAGGTAATACCATCAACTGATCCCGGGTCCTGTTAAAATAGTCCATACCTCTGAGATGAAAACTGGTAAGTTGCCCGCATTCAATTGTGGAGTACGGTCTCACTCCCAACAGGATTGACTAAGAGGACAAGTAGTCCAGAAACAAAGGAAACGATCCCCAGTCAGGAAAGGGACCAGGCATTAAATGGCATGTAGTAGGGTCGACTTATGTATGCGACCACACCCCAATACGATTTAGGACATAGAGGAACGATCTGAGACCTCAGTGAGCAGGCTCTTTGCGCTGCTATTACAGAAAGTGGCCAGAGTGCAGCCCCCGTGCCACCAATAAATATCAGTGGGGTGACCCGCGATAGGTATAGTCACTACCCCGAAGGCCTCCTCGATTTATCCCCACTAGCTCTCCAGGGCGTGCCACCACTGCCACCCCCTCATTGGTACCTGTATCCTCCCCCATGGGCGCCTCCCCCCTTGGTAGGATGTCTGTGCTGTTGAGAGCTGAAATTTGTGCCGGCAAGTCGACTCGGCAGTCCACTCATGAAATGGCCGAACCTGGTTGCACCTGCTCCAGCAAACAGGCGGCCTCTCGGGGCCCGCGTAGGCCTGGCGGTAGGGACCAAGCCTGATGGATTTTCAGAACCTGGGCAGTATTCAACCATAAGTGGTTTGACAGTTCTTCTTTTCCCCTTTCTTTTTTTCTCTTGTCCTGATTAACGACCTTTGGAAACCTTTTTACACGCCAAGGCTTCTTTGTATTCTGACCCATAGAGTCTTCTCTGGCCTGTTACGTAGGACCAGACCCTTAGATCCTCCTCCAAGCCCTCTATCAGGCCCTTACCAACAAGAACATTGTACTTATAATGAATGGAGACATCCTAAAATCCTCATACTGCTGGCGTTAGCCTTGCAGCAAAAACATCCACTTGCCTCCCCAGTTCCTGCTGCACATCCTGGAGTGTGGTGGCTTGGTCACTTAAACAAGTTTTTGTGCCCAGGTCCTTTAAGCAGATCACAAAGAGGCTAATCCGACTCAAAGAAAATTAATCAGAGTCCAGAGAAAGGTTCAGATAAATTTCTTAATGGTGGAGGTAATCCATCAGAAGTTCTGACGAGCACCAGGGTCTTCCAAATCTTCCAATTAGACCCCATAGATTTGCTGTTTGTGACAACTTTCTTAGAAAATCTGCATGGGGAATTTCAGGGTTCTTGCAATTTGCTAAGCCAGCAATCTATCTGTTTTCAGGCGGTGAATGCAACATACAGTGGAGCAGGAGGAGGCCTGCCTTCGCATTCATAGAGATCGCCCCAGGGTGCTCCCTTGCTGTGCTTCTGGGACCAGGCCATCGGGGTGGGGGGCTGCTCTCCTCGTTTCTAGACATCCTCACGTTCTGGAGATCTCGCGGGCCTTTCCTTCTGCTACAAGGACATCCAGTAGCCCTGGGCCGAGGAGAGTCAGACTATCCTTGACCTCCATCTAAATGCACCTTCCGGCTTTGTCGATGAAATTCAAGCATGCACGTAAGTGAACTCCTAATGCTAATTTTGTAGGAAACATAAAGATCACCGGAGAGATAAGTGGGAGGGGACCTGACCGCTAGTCTGATTGTTTCATCTTTTATCATTAACCAAATCCAAACAGGCATTATAATAGCAAGATGGAAGACGAATTGTTTCATTGTCAATATCTTTGCCACTATAACACCGGTCCCACAGCATGGATATATACGTGCAAGGAGATCTCCTCGCTCGTCAGGATATCAGATCCCGTCTCCACTTGGCCCTTGTTCCATCAGATATTTCACAGTCCTGGTTTAGCCTCTGAACCAGCTGTGTTCCAATATAATCTGCGCCAAACCCCCCCCGGTGTGACAAATGAAGGGTTGGCGTTGTTAAACTATGGCTCCCACCCTGTGAGTGTGATGTCTCCATGAATCCCAGAGAGACCGTACTTGACCACCGTGCTGGGTCCTTTAAAAACATGCATCTGAGCTTGGGATCCCACCTTTCGGATTGGTACTCGGTCCCAGGAGGGGTACAGAGCACGAGGGCCCTCCCCTATTCCCCGAAACCCCCCTTGACCTAACGTGGGGGAGACCACCGCACTGCGGGCATCCCACTCCCTCTGGGGTTCTTGGCTTTAAGGGGTTGGACTTAGGAAGACAGTCATTGTTTCTTTCAGTGCTTGACTCAACATGCTAGCTAATCTTCATGATATATACTCATCTACACAGAGCGTAATTATGCTTTCTTTCTCTCAAGTACTCATATATATATATTTTAACTATCTTTCTCTTCGTTCAAACTAACAACGACGGCACTTTCTTACTGAGCGCTACAATTTTTTTCAGTACAGCACCTTAGTGCCGAGGGAGAAAATGTCCGCCGCAGCCACTACCCCCCCTAACATAGGCATTGAATCGAAGCCAAGTTATACACTCTGCAGAATTTCAGTGTGCGAAAGATAACAAGTGATGTACTTTGAATATAAAATTAACCCAGAATGCAGTTTTTTTCTTCCTTATCCTTCCCTCCAACACTTTCCAACTTCCACAAAAACCTCTTTTTTGCAAACTTTTGGCAACTCGTAGGTGAGCCTGTGCCATCTCCAACCATCCTTTTCAGATAACTGCCCTCTTTGATTCTCCCTCCCTCTTCCTTTAGATGGCTGCAATCTTCCCTTCTTTGGCAATCCCACCAACTATATACATTTTAATGCATTTTTCACATACTCATTCCCATCTTTTTCTACATACAATTTCTTCAACAGTCTCGCCCCTTCAGGCAAAATATGCCTTTTGAAAACATCTTTAACATTTTGGTGTTCTACGTATGCGCGGGGAGTCTCCAATCCTGACAAAGACTACACATCCCGTGGCCACCGGCCTTGCCCGCGGATCCCGGTCTCACAAACACAAGGATTCTAACAAATAATAAAGTCCCTAGCCTAGACCAACCAATAGTCCCAACCCTTTGTTGCCACAATGTGGGGACCGACCCTCCCGTCTTTGTCAAAACATATAATGTACAGCCTTATATATGTCCCAGAACAATCCCTCAGTGAATTAGTTCCAACCCGACTCCACCTGAATATTCTAGTAATACACGATATCTTGTCCTATAATAACCCGGAGACTCCCGTACCACACAACAATTAACCTTAGAGAACTGTCAAGATCCCCATTATATTTCAGCACCATACTGAGGCACATGGGTATCGTGAACTACCAAACAGTGACAATCCGAACTACTGAAGTCACAGCAAAACAAAGTTTCAAACGTGGCCGGGCTGGATCAAAGTTGTCTAGTTGAGTCAACTTTATTAGTTAACCACCCGCAAGGACAAGATACCACAAAGCAATTACTAACCGGGAGACCTCAATGCCAACGGTAGTTTAAATACATACAGATGCATCAACTTACCGAGACCTTTTGAGGCTTTCAAGTTTCCCAATTTTAAAAAATATTTCCCCCCCCCGGTTTTTTCCCCCAAACCCCCCCCCCCCCCCCCCGTTTTTTTTTGGCCCCCCCCGCCCCCCCCCCCCCCCCGCCCCCCCCCCCCCGGTTTCCCCCCCTCCCCCCGGGAGGGCCTGGAATTTCCCCCTTTGGCCACGCCCCCCGTTGGGCGCCAAAATGTTGGGGGGGGCCCTTTTTACAAATTTTTGGGGGGCAAAAAGTTTGCCCCGGTTTCCCAAAACACGATCAGGGGGAAAAATGTATCGGCCCATTAGAAAAAATGAGTCAGACCAAGAGTTTTTGGGTTAAATTTTTCCTTTTAAGTTCCAAAACAGTTCTGAAAAAAACAAAAAGGGGGGGGACACTTTTTTTTAATCTCTAATTTAAAAAAAAAACGAGGGGCAAAAGAGAAAAAGGGAAACGGATGTTTGTCCATTTTAGGGAGCTGTTAAGGACTTTTTTTTTGGTCCACGTTTGGGTTTTGGGGAAAAAACCCCTGGGGTTGCCTCAGCCCAAAAATCAAATCAATTCCAGGAAAAAAGAAACTTAAGGGGGGGGGGGGAGACAATAGCTGGAAAGGGCCATCCCTTTTAGGAAACAGATAACCCCAAATGGTCACATCCCCGAGCCATCTTTTGCTTTTATAATTGCTGCATCATTTTCCACAAAATGGTTCTGCTCGCTGAAAAGCCTTATAAGGAGAAAAGCTTGGGGATTTCCATTTAAATTTTATTAAAACACAATAATTGATTTAAACCTTTTTACCCCTTTTCCAGATGGTGTCCCCCTCCTCAAATAAAAAAAATTTTTATGGGCGTCTAAGTATGTGAAGCAAAAACGAAGATGGGGCTTAAGGAAAGACATCCTTTTAACCTTTGGAAGGTGGGGGAGCCCCATGGGAAAAAAACGGTAGGCAGGGCATATTGAAAAAGTGTCTGGTGAGGAAAGCCGTTTTTTCCTTGGCCCCAGTTTGTCCCGGGGAACCTGCCAGTAAACCCCTTTGTAAGGTCGGGGGGCGGGGAAGGGGGGGGGGAAATCAAAATGGGGGCATGACCCAGTTTCCCCAAATTTTGTTCATCCCCCCTCGGCTTTTTGGGGTGCGTAAAAATTGGATTCCTCATTTTGCTTCCCAAAAAAAATTACTGAAAAAAAGGTTTTGAGCCATTGGTTTTGGGTTGGCACGTTTGGGGCTCGACACTCGCTTTGGATCCTCAATCAAAACCCCAGGTCCAACATCTACTTAACCTCTTCAGATATTTTCTCCCCCTACGTGCTTTCCGGTACTGATAAGGTTTTAAAATTTAAACCTTTTACCCCTGGCTGGTGACTAAAGTCATGTTTATTTACCCTTTTTTTTCCCCTCCTGGCAGTTTTGAGAACACATCAGTATTTCCCTTTTTTTGAAATCCAGGGGCTCCTGTTTTCTTTGAACTTTGACAGGGGACTCTGATTAAAACATAAACCCCTGGGAACCCCCCTATGGGGTGTGGGTACGGGAGTCGTGGGCTTTCCTGTCTTTCCCCGGGTTAATTTTAAATTACATTTGGGATATCTGTTCCGGCTTGCGCCTACCGGGCTGGTATATTTATAATTAACATCTCCCACTTTTTTTAAGGAAATTTTAAAAAGGTCCTTGCCAAATTTTGGGAGGAAATTACCCCCCTTTTCGTTTGGAAAACCCCAACACTAACCCGATCCCCCGGGTTGGCTAAGTACTTTGGGCCCGAACCCATTTTTACACTCGGTTTGAGCTTCCTGAGCTGCTGGTAGGTGTTTTTTGACTTTTGGGCATAAACTCCCAAATCCTATTTTTTCATTTGGGAGATGTTTTTCTATTATTTCTCCCGGGGGGGTGTAGGGCTTTGCTCCCCCGGTTTTCTTTTGGGTATGTCCCGTAAGAAACCCCCGGGGCGCCGCCCTTTGATAGCTCAAAGGGTTTAAAAAACCCGGGGGGTGACTGAGGAAATTCCGGATTTAAAAACATTAGATAAGGCCAAGGGGACAGTCCCAGTCCCCCACCATCCTTTCTTTACCCTCTCTTTTTAAAATACCTTAGCGTCTTATTTAACTTTCCAAAAAGGCCTCAGTTTGGGGTGGTACAAATGGGTCGCAAATTTTTTAATTAATTTAAATAAATTTTCATAACCCCTTGTGACCTTTGACCCTGAAGGGGGGCCCTTTATCAGTAAGGTCTCCTTTTGGGAAAGCCGGTACGGGAAAAAATATGGAACAATTCCCGGGAATCAGCTTTTAGGAGGTATTCCTCAAGGGGATTTTGGGCCCCTGGGTTGCGGGGGGGCGTAGTCCCCCCACCCAAAATATATGATGGCCTCGAGCCGACTTTACTTTGGGCCGACAGGTCCATTGCAATTTTTTCAAATGGGACCCCCTATGAGGGAAAGGCCCCCAGAGGACTCCGATTAGTTGGGGCATGGGAAACTGTTAGTTTTGGGCCCCCGGGAAAGGCTCAACCGTTCCGTTAAAAGTCCCCAGGTACCCCCGGCCCGAAAAATTTTGAAGGATCGCCCCCTTGGTCTTTTTTTCTGCCCAGGTGACCCCTTATAAAATGCTTGTGGGGAAAGGGCCTAGAAACCCTCATCCCCAAAAACTTGTTTGGGGACTTCCCTTTTTTTCTACCAATCCCCTTGGGACTTTGTTCCACCTGATACAATAGATCCCGATGGGCCTGCCCTGTGAGGAAAAAAACCGGGATTTTTTCCCCCGGATATTGGGTTCCCATTTGTGACCTTTGGGAAAATTCTCCAACCCTTGTTTTATAGTGTTTTTGGGGTCTCGAAGTGGCGTCCCAAAAATTTTCACGTGAGCCTCCGGGTCAGGCATTTGCGCCACCCCTTCCCGTTCCTCGCCCTAAAATGGCCAAAAAAATTTCTAGGGGGGAAAAATTTCACCAGTTTTTAGGGTAAAACCCTACTGGCTGAGCTGTTTGGGGTCAGGGTT
This sequence comes from Phyllomedusa bahiana, assembly GCA_025379985.1. Taxonomy (NCBI): domain Eukaryota; kingdom Metazoa; phylum Chordata; class Amphibia; order Anura; family Hylidae; genus Phyllomedusa; species Phyllomedusa bahiana. The sequence goes on from JAODAL010059833.1 coordinate 10,962, forward strand.
TAAACGGTTTAAAGGGGAAAAAACACAGGGGGATGCAAATTTCCAAACATTTCAATTATTCACCCTTGGGATGAGCCTTTTATGAAAAAGTCCCAAAAAAAGGGGGGAAAACTTCCCCAAGATCACTGTAGATAAGGACCTCCCCACCCCCAATTTTTATGGAGGAAATCCATAAAAAAGTTTTCCTAGGGGTTTTAAAGGGGGTGTGGGGGTTTCTCCTTGGGGGGTTCCAAGGATGCACGGACCCCATATAAACCCCCGGTGGGGGAAGTAGGGTTTTACTAGGGTGGGATGCAAAAAGAGAAAACCCAAGCTCCAGGGGTCCAAAAGAGCTTTACAGGATAGTCAAAGGGTTTTATTGACAGATTTTATGTCAGTCTCTAAGGCAAATCTCTCTGAGCAAAATGGCCTTGCGAAAGGGACTTCCCCCTTTGCCGAGTCGTATTTTCCCTTGGTACTACTGACGCGGGCAGTTGCAGCAAAATGTCCCGGGCCACGGGCACCGCCCAAATTAAAAAAGTGGTGTGTTCTGCTTGAGCCCCCCGGCCCTTGACCCGGGCCCGTTTCCAAACTGGGGATTTTTTCTCTCCTCCCCCCCGTTCCCCCCCGGGGGCCCCCTCCTTTGGGGGCATTTTTTACCCCCCTCTGAAATGGGAAAAAAGTCTTACCCCGACCCCCCGGTCGACTTGCTGTTTCCCCCGGGGTTGGGGCCGGCCAGGAGGCCCGGCTTGGAGTAAGTTTCCCTTTTGGCTTTTTACCTTCCCCAAAGAGGTTAACGAGCTGTTCCCCGGGCTTTGGGGGGGCCCCTTTTCCCCCAACCCCGCGCTGGATCCCCCGGGGGCAGGGGGGGGATGAACTTGTCCACCGGGCCCTTTTTCCAATATCTGCCGGAGGGGTTAGATCCTTCCCGGTTTCAAAAAACTTCTTTACCGGGGGAAAAAAGGCGTAATCTGTTGGGGGCCCGGGAGGTGGGGCAGCGAAGGTCCGTTTTGTACCCGCCGGGCAAAGCATGTTGTGTTCAACCCCCGGCGAGCTAGGTTTTCACCCCTTTTAAAAAAACATAGTCCGGGGCCCTCCTGCTCGCCGAGGTCAAAAAAAAGCCTTTTGGGGGTTTTCCGGTTAGAAAAAGGCGCCACAACCCTTTAGCCCCACTGAGCCAAATGGCAACTTTCCCGCCCCGGCCCTCTCTCGAAGACCCCAAGATAGGCCCCCGACATTTATCAGTTTAAAGGGTTTATTCTTTTTCATTGATGCCCCGTAACCCCGGACGCGTGGCGGGAAGCGAGCTTGGGTCCTCTTTCCCCACCCTTTTGGGCCCTGCCGGACTTGCTCTTGGAGCTGCTTGTTGATGTGTGCTGCTCCCGGAAAAGGGGGAGACAGTTTGCCTCTATCAGCGGGGGTTGGTTTTGCCTTTAGCACGCATGGCCCCCTTTTGTGCCCCCTTTTTCTGGTTTGCGGTCATTTAAAAATGGGGCTACTGTTCGCTTGTATCAGGGGGGGGTTCAGAAGCTTATCCAAAACTTGGGGTCTCGGGGGCTGCTGCGCAGTGCCCCTTTTATCCCGGCCCCTAAGGTTATAGCACGAACCCCCGGGGATTTTTTCACGGTTGTCGCCCTTGGCAAAAAAAGGGGTTTTAATTGCCCGGGGGAAAACTTGTGGGGGTTTGTCTTTTTTTGTCCCGTCTGCCCGCTTTCCCAAAACCAAATTGTGTGGGTCAGCGTCCAGAGCAGGTTTGCCCGCGGGCTTTTTCCCCAGACAGAGACAGTGAATAAATGCGTAAAGTTAAGTCCAGGCTGGTCCCCGGGTTTTTTTATATGTTTTAAACGTTTTAAACAAAACCGGCCTTAACTCCAGGCCCTTTTAAAAATAAAACAAAACCCCCGCCCGGAATTTTTGGGCCCCTAAATAACGAATATAATCCCTTTTATATACCAGGGACACACTCAGTGACCCCGGGGAAAACTGCAAAAAAACCCCATAGCATGAGTACTTACAAAATGGGGTCCCCCCAAACCACCCCGCAGCCCTGCCGGCCTGCAGATCAGGTTTATAGCCTTGCACCAAGGGCCCCACCTGGTGGTGGGAGTGGAACCCCCCGCGGCTCTTTCCCGAAATCCAGAAAAAGGACCCCGGGTTAAAACGGACTGGAACCCTTATACTCCCTGGCAAATATTAATGAAAACACAAATTGGGCGGGGTTTCCCCTTTTCCCCCGGGCCCCCGGGCCACTCGGGGGACAAGCACTGGTCCAAAAAACCCTTTCCCAAGGCCGAATTTTGGACAGCACTTGGGGGGGAAAAATATCTTTCCGTCCAAAATCCCCCTGGCCCCTGTCTCCCCAAGGGATTTCACCCCCAGTTGGTAAAAACCAGTGACAGATTAGTAATTAACTGGTAGGAGGAATAAGAGGTAAACTAAACAGCAGCGAGATCTAAAGGAAAAAATTTTCCAGAAAGGGTTTTCTTTCTAGGGGAAAAAAATAAAATTAAATAAAAACATATCAAGGTTGGCCCAAATTTTCCATTTTTAACCCCTTTCCCCACTTGGGCGTATGCATACGCCCCCCCCCCCCCCAGAGGAAGTGACTTCCCGGGGCCCCCAAAAGGGCGTATGAAAACCCCTGGCGATCCGCGGGGGCTTGGCCGGGGGGAGCCCGGGCCTTTATCGCCCGGCCTGGGAACCCCCGGTAAATTTTCCCCGGGCTTCATGCCCATCCCCCCGGCCCGGGGTGAGCTCCCGGGGTTAAAAAAGCATCATTACCGCCCGCTTGTCAAAAGGCCGCGATAATTTTTGCCGCAGGCAGGAGGGGGAGCTTTCCCCCTTTCCTACGTTTGGCGAGGGGGGGGCACGATTTCCGCCGGGGCCCCCTTTTCCTACCCGACTCCCCCGGAAAGCTGTCTGAATGCATCCGGGTGTCTGGTGACCCTCAAAAATGCCACAAAAGGGATTGTGGGCTTTGGTTCCATAGTTGCCATGGCGACCTATGCACAAACAGTAAAAATGTGAAAAGATCGGGCCCCTTCCCCAAACAGCAATTAATGATTGCTTTTCCCAGTGGGGATTTGCGTTACAAAAACCTCCTGGGGGGAAAAATTTAAAAAAAGTGAAAAAATAAAAAAAAAAAAAAGTAAAAAAAACAAACGGAAAAAAAAATTTTAAAAAAAATACAATGCCCCTTTTCCCTTTTAAAAAGCCAAAACGCCCCAAAAAAATCCAAAAAAAAAAAATAAGTACCCTATTTGGTATCGCCCCGTGCGTAACGATTTCCCCCCTATAAATATTTCATGTTAATTAAACCCCGTATGGGAACGCCCCTATAAAAAAAAAAAACAAAAAAAAAAGTCCAGAATTGCGATTTTTGGGGATCCTGCAGGGACATTAAATGGAATAAAAAAACATCAAAAATCATATAAATGCCAAAGGGTTGCCCCCAAAAAAACGTCGGGTTTATCCCCGCAGAAAAAAAGTTCTTACAGTCTCTGTATACGGGGAAAAAAAAAAAAGTTAGGGCCCCTCAGAAAAACAGGATGCTTAAAAATTATTTTAAAACAAAAAAAAAACTTTTTTTTTTAAAAATGCTTCCAAAAATTAAAAAAAAAACTATATAAATAGGGGGAAACGCCCCAAATTGTATCGACCCTGAGAGTAAAGATAACTGGTATGGATTAGGGAGGGGAGTTCTGTGAAAAATAAAAATAAAAAACACTTCTTGGTTGGTAAATTTTTTTTCACCCCGCCTTCCCAAAAAAAAGGATTTAAAAACTGATCAAAAAAATCTGGTCCCCCAAAAATTTATACCAAAAATAAAGTTAACCCCATCCCCCAAAAACAAAGCCCCCCCCCCACAAACTTTCCCTACACAGAAAACAAAAAAAAAAGTTATGGCTCTCAGGGCTTTTGGCGATGCAAAAAAGTGTTTTCCTTTTTGAATTAAAAATGTTTTTTTTGTGTAAAAACGTAAAAACCCTAAAAAAAAAATTCCCAAAATTTGGGGGTATGCCCGTAAATTTGTATCGACCCGCTGAGTAATTTTTTAGAAAGGGCACTATACTGCTTTGGGACCGCTGTTTAAAAAAAAAATAAAAAAAACTAAACCCGGAATGCTGTATTTTGTTTAAAAAGCCCCCACAAAAAACCCTTTAAAAAAAAGTGATCCCAAAAAGGGGATTTTGCCCCCCTTAAAGGTACTAATAAAAAAAGTAACCCCATCCCCCAAAAAACAAGCCAAAAATCAGCTTAGTATACAGAAAATGAAAACGTTTTTGGCTATCAGAACAGGGACAAAATAAAAACGGGAATTTTTTATTTGACCCATTTCTATTGGGGTAAAAATAAAAAATAAAAAAAAAACTATAATTTAAAAAATTTATCATTGCAATTTTTACCCACCCCCTAGTAAAGATATTTCCCTTTATTTATACTTTCCGGCGAAGTTGTAAAATTGAAGCCCCAAAAAAAAACCCAATGGGGAACTGCGTTTTTCCCCCTTTTTCCCTAGCCCAAAAAAAAAAAAATTTTGGGTCCCCTTGGGGCACCCCAAAATGGGACAATACACCCTTAGAAGGGGATTTTGAGGCCCCTGGGTGGGAATTTAAAATGGGTGGTTTCTGGAAGGTTTAAAAAAGTTCTGGTTAAATTTTTTTTGGGGTTTGTTAAAAGCGCATGGCCCCACCAAAAACTGCGTTTTCCAAAAACCAAGTAACACTCTCTCCCTTATCGCCCTGCCAGCCTGGCCCTAAACAGCAAATTTTTTTAAACCCCCCTGTTTGGGTATTGCTGAACTTGGAAAAATTGCCTAACCCAAAGGTTTTTGGGGGTTTTTTTTTCCCCGGATGCCTTGGGGGAAAAAATTATTAAATTTTTTAGCTTAAAAATTTCAGATTATTGGGAAAAAAAAAAATTTTTTTAAAATTTTGCAGCCTAACCTAAAAATTTTTGTGGAAAACACCTGTGGGGTCGATATGCTCACTACAAACCCCCGGGATTTATTCCTTTTAAGGGGTATAGTTTCCAATTTGGGGTATTTTTTTAGGGGAGTTTATTTAAATTTTTTGAACCCTTTGGGGTCCCCAAAAAATAAATGGACCCTAAATAAAACGTAATGAAAATGAGAACCCCCGAGTCCAGTAGGTTTTCTCCCCCTATTCTGGGGGGTTGTGGTTGAGCCAAATAATGCCCTAGGGCCACATTTGGGAATCTCTGAAAAAAGGCAGAATTTGGGGAATCAAAATTAAAAATTCATTTTCCCCGATCAATTTCAGTATTTTTGTGAATAAAGCATTAAAAATTTGAAAATTGCAAAAAAAAAATAAAATTTTGAAATTACTTCCATTTGGGTTTAATTTCCCGTCAAACCCCTAATGGGTTAATAAATTTTTTTTAAAGCGTTTTGAATTTCTTTAAGGGGTGTAGTTTTTAGATGAAAGGGCATTTAAAGGGGGTATCTAACATTCAGGGGCCCAAACAAAAATCTCGTTAGAATGGACTTTGGGCCCCAAAAAAAAGGTTTGCCCCAAAATTTTTTTTAAAATTTGAAAATTACTAACTAAATTTCTAAGCCCCTAAGGGGTAAAAAAAAAAAATACATTTAAAAATTAAAGGGCCCAAAAATACAGCAGAATATGGGGAGATGCCAGTTATAAACTTTTTTTGGGTGGAAAAAATATCCCGTCTTACATGCAGAAATTTTGGGAAATTTAAAATTTTGGGAAATTTTTAAAATTTTTCCGATTTTTTGCTATTTTTAAAAAATAAAAAAAGATTTTTTGGGCCAAAATTTTCTTACTATCTTTAAAGTATAATGTGTCACGAGAAAAAAAAATCCCCTGAAACAAATGGATAGGTTAAATTTGTCAAAAAAATTATTCTCACAAAAGTGACACATGACAGATTTAAAAAATGGGGCTCTGTCAGAGAGGCCAAAACGGCCCTCCGGCGGAAAGGGGGTTTAAAAGGGGGTTTTCCCATAAAAGAAAAATTGACGTGGGAATTTTGAAAATGAAATAACAAACATTTTCACCTTTCATTATTTTAAAAAATTTGGCCCGTTTTTTTTTTAGCGCTCCCTCGTGATCCCATTTTTAAGCTGTCCCGGGGGATAGGGGCCCGGGCTGAGGCTCCTCGTACGTCCGCACATGCTCAGACATCCCCTCTCCTCCGGGGCAGTACTGATTTTAAAAACCCCCAGGGCGTCATCTACTCCTTTCCTTTTACTTTTTATAATTAGTGAAAATAAAAAAAAAGAGAGACATTCTGGGTTGGTTTTTACGGGATTTGAATGGACTTTTGGGCCCAAAGCAAAAACTCTACCTCCACCACCCAATGCTTTACAAAACAAAAATTTTTTTGACAAAGGAGAGGGGGGCCTGGGATGTCAACCTGCTGGGTAAAAGATATAAAATTCGAACAAATCACACCCCCCTTTTGAGCCCCAGGCTGAAGATGGAAACAGGAGGGATGAAAAGAGTCGATCGGGCAAAAAACCCCCTTTTAAATCTAAAAAATTTGCTTTGAACACTTGTACCCCGTTTTCCCCAAAAATAAGACAGTGACTTATATTAATTTTTGCTCCTAAAGATGAGTTAAGACTTATTTTTAGGAGATGTTTTTTTTTTTTCTATGAACAATAATTCACATTTATTATTGAACAAAACATCAGCATGTATTAATATACTCTAGTGATTTCATCACAAACATCAGCAGAAGCAGCCAAACTCTGAATTGCATAAAAAATGCACTATGTCTTAATTTCGGAGGTGTCTTATTTTCGGGGAAACAGTATCAATTACAAAACATGTGAGCTATTTTTTTTTTTTTGTTGTTGTTTTCATTATCTTTTCATTCTTCTAATCAGAAAGATAAATTAAATTCTGTAACAGTCACTTTTATCAGATATGTATGTTTTTCTGTTCATACTACGTCTCCAAAAATGTACAATGCTATAAGCAAGCAGACTAACAAACGTAATCTACAAAAAGGTCAAGGTATTTGACTTTATAAGATTATTCTGTCCACATTAAAAACTAAACAAAATATGCGGTGGAAACAACTTCCTTACTGTAGACACGGCAGCATTAGTGGAAATATGTTTAAATATTAATCTCAAGATAAATGTTTTATTATGTATCCAAATAATATGAATGATGTTGGAATACAGATTTCCTTTGCTTTGTGGGAGACAGAAAGATTATTCTAAATGGAAAAATGACTGCAGCAGCATTGTATCCTCCTGTCTTCTGTTGCTTTATGGTGTGAGAGCATAATACATAATACGCATTGCTGATGATAGCGGGAATAAGATCCAATATTCAGATTTAAAATTGTAATTTAAGAAGATATTAATGATCGTATTGGCTGAATATTCTAGAACCTTCAAATGCCTTAAAGGGGTGTCCCCATATCACAGGTTTATTGAATGCTAAAAGAATATGCTAACAATGTGTACTAGGTGCGAGTCCTACCAGTGTCCACTTGGAACTGCACCTATTTTGGAAACGGGCTTTGAAAGTACCAGTGATCAGTTTGTTCAGCTGTACTCCGAACTCCCATAAAACAGAAAGGAGAGCCATGCACAATAGTGACTTATTCTCCATTCTGAAAGGAGACTTTCAGGAACTTGTTTCCGAGGTGCGAGGTAGGACGCGCCCCTATAAAACACTGATGGCATAAACTATCCATATGCCATCAAAGTGTGAGATGGTAACATCCTTTTAAAGAAAAAGCCTTGATAAAATTGTATTATGTAAACATTGATGAACAAATAATTGCACAATTGCACTTTTATCATTCATCTTACAGGGGATAATCTTTAAAGTATACTGGGGCACATTTACAGCTATGGTTGTATTAGAAAGTGTTTTTTTTTTCCCTTTTTTTATTTAAAAAAAAGCATTGAAAATAGTTGTTAAGCTACACACAATTTAAAAGGTAGCTCCTATCAGTAAAACACAGGTTTATGAATAGTTTTCCAGTTTCAAAAGAGGTGAATGTCTATTAATGATCAACCTCATTCTGGGTGACTTTGCCTATTGAACTGATAAAAATTTGATGATAAATCATCAAGCCATTCTGGAAGATTGCCTTCAGACTATCGATGAACTCATAGAGTTGACTGGAATTTTATGGAGTTCCTGTCAGCGAAGAACCAGTCTTCTGTATACTGTAGCACCAAGATTCCTCTACAGATATGACTTTGGAAAACTAATCAGTGTTGGCTTCCAATTTTTCCTTCAAAGCAAGGCATGCACCAGGCATTTGTCCTTCTGGTCAAGGGTAAGTAGGTCAGGTATTAATTTTGCTACAACTCGTTTCATTCCACAGTCCTCCATTAAAATTTGCTGATATGAGCTCCATGAAATCTCATTTAACTTCACAAGTTCATTGATAGACGGCAACCTTCCAGAATGGCTTTACAAAGAGGAATCGCATTTCCTTCAGTTTGGGCGGTCAAAGAATGTTTGGAACAAAGTTGATCATTAGTTGACATTTCTCCTCATTTGAAATGGGAGAATCATACATAAATTTGTGTTTAACTCATTGCAGCTTCTTGTAGAGTCTCTGTACCACAACAACCATTTCTGCTACTTTTCTCCCCAAAAGGAAACAGCATTTACCAGCTGCTCATTGTTCATATGAATCAGCCATCACAAAATAGGCAAAAGACTGAACAAATTTGTTGAAAAAAAAATCACTGGAGCCAAACACAACCATCTATAACAACATTGGCCGGCATAGTGCTTCCGCAGACATGGGTTCTGCAGACATTCACCTAGTGATAGAAGCCTAGACTACTACAGCTTGCTCAACAGAAGATGAATCCTGTTTCTTTCAAGTAACCTCTCAGTGTTAGTCTAAGTGTATGTTCACACGGCGTATTTGCGGAGCATAATTTGGCACGCAATTGCGCTTCAATACACTCGAATTATGCCCCGCAAATACAGTAATTCATAACTCTCATTTTGTTACAAACACATTTCTATTGTGTAAAAGTAATAAAACATAAAAAAAACTATATACAATTTATATCATTGTAATTGTACCAACCTGAATAGTAAAGTTATCATGTCATCTGTACCGCACGGCGAACACTGTAAAAATGAAGCCCGAAAAAAACAATGGTGGAACTGCATTTCCCCCTCCCCGCCAATTTTCGTAGTCCATTGCTAAAAAAAACTGTGGAATACCTGTGCATCCAAAATTAAACAATACACCCCTAGATAATTTACCTGGGGGGTGTTGAAACCAAGATGGGGTGATTTATGGAAGGTTTAACCTGTTCTGGAACCTCGGGGTCTATGCAAATGCGACATGGCAGACACCAAAATCAGAAGTCAAATAACGATCCCTCTCCTGTACGCACTGCCATACACTGAAACATGAAACATTTTCAGCTAAATTTGCAGATTGTTGGAATTTTTTTAATTTTTAATTTTAACAGCATAATACTGAAAAAAATTGTGAAACACCTGTAGGGCCTACATATTCTTTAAGGGGAGTGGTTCCCCAAAATGAGGGCTTTTTTAAGTTTTAAAAGTTTTAGCACCCTTTGGGTTTGTCAAAAAATTTAATGGCGCCTAAAAAAATTGTATTTAAAAAAGAACCCAAAGTCAGTAGGGGTTCCTATTTGAAGGGCCCAAAACCACATATGGGATATCTCAAAACTTGCAGAATTGGGGAAGTCGATGTTGAGTTGCATTTCCTTGGTAACATCTACTATGTTCCAGTGAATAAAGGATACAAATTTAAAATTTTGAAGTTTCACCTCCACTTTGCTTTAGTTTCTGTGAAACACCTAGGGGTTTTTTAAAACCTTCCTAAAAGCTGTTTTGAAGACTTTAAGGTTTTTGTTTTTTAGAAGGGGTCATTTATTTGGGGGATCTAAATACAAAAATACATTTCTTGAAAATGGAAAAAAATTACTACCAAATTTTTTAACCACCCAAGTCGTAAAAAATAAAAGACATTTTAAAAATTAGCCAAAATTTCAAGACAATGGAAGATGGCTGCTATCCCAAATTTTAAGTGGAATAAATATATTTTACACCAGAATTTTTTTTAACTTTGAAAAATTTTCAAAAATTTTTTAAATCATTTGAATTTTAAAAAAAAAAAAAAAAAAAATGATTGTATGGAAATTTTTGCTATCTTAAAGCCAAAGTGTCGCAAGAAAACAGCTCGGGCACCCGAATAGGGGAAAAATATCAAAAAGTTATTTCACATAAAATGACACGTCAGTTTAAAAAAACTGGTCTGTCAGGAATCAAAAATTGCTTTTTGGGGGT
>JAODAL010059834.1:0-21241 GCA_025379985.1 Phyllomedusa bahiana
TTACCTTTTTAATTTTTTCGATGTCTGGAAAATTCGTACCAAAAAAAACCCTGCCGTTAAACTTTGTCGATAAAAATCGCTCAACACTAGTTTTGATATAATAAACGGTATTTTTTGCACCTTTAAATTTTCACTGGGTAAAATTAGAATTGCTGTTTTAAGTTTACGTAGATTGTGATCATAAACGTCTGGGGTGCGCAAAAAAAAAAAAAAACACGTAACTGTTATTTTTTGATAAAAAAAAACTGTATTTTTTGCACCTTTAAATTTTCACCTGGGGTAAATATAAAATTGTTTTTTAAGATTAGTAATGCTGCGAAAATGAACAGTGCGGGGTGCGCAAAGAAAAAAAACACGAATTTTTATGTTTTGATATAAAAAACAGATTTTTTGCCCCTTTTCAATTCACCTGTGGTGAATATAGAATTGTTTTTTTTAAAGATTTCGTAAAATGTGCGTCAATGAACAGTGCTGGGTGTGAAAAAAGTCAATAAACAATTTTAATGTTAGTTTTGATATAAAAAAACGGTTTTTTTTGTCCTTTCAATTCACCTGTGGTAATATGAATTGCTGTTTTAAATTTACGTAGATGCTGCGCAAAAACAGTGCGGGTGAGCAAAAGTAAAAAAAAAACGTAACTGGATTTTTCGAAGATAACGGATTTTTTGGAAAACAAACACCTGTGTGATACAAGTTGTGGTTTGTAATTTAAGTGCAAGTCGGTTTTAAATAACAGTCACAGGTGTTTTGGTTTTAAAATTTTGAAAATGAAAACTTTTAAAAGTTCTATAAAAAAAAGTGGAGTTTTGCGCTAACAAAGGCCCCTAGTTACCAAAAAAGTGTTTATCCAATATAATTTCAGGCTCCCCAAATTACCAGGAAATATTTAAATAGCAAATTTTAATAATAAAGATATTACACTACAATGTCTACACAAATTTTGGGTGAATTTTATCCCGTGTTCTTTATAATAGAGTTTGTCTGTTTCACCCGGGGGGCCCCCCCCCCCCCCGCTCCCCACAGCGGAATTTACAGGGTAATGCTGCTTTAAAATTCCTAGTAATTTAAAAAAAACTTCAAATCTTAATCAAACTAAATTGGAAGGAAAAAGCTAATAGTGGGGGTTTTTCTCTGTGCAGAAAAAGACTAATTTGCTGAAGGGTTTGGCCCCAGGCAGAGCGCAAGGGCCCATCCCCATTAGACGCCCGAGAGACACTGAGGCTGAAACAGGAAAAAGTTTTTCTATTTAAAACAGGGCATGTGATTTTTCCAGCCAATCGCAACCATACACATCCCAAATAAAAACTTTGCACACACATTTTCACCCTGCCTAATTTTTGTAAAATTGATTTGCTGGCCCCCAAAATTTAAAAGGGAAACGCCGAAAAAAGGCGCGATCTTTAAAAAGAAGATGCACAATTTTAAAACCCTTTAATTTTCGCATGACTGGAAATTTTTGATACCAAAAAAAACCTTGCCGAATTTTAACTTTACGATTAAAAAATCCCTCAAACTTCAAGAATAGCTCTTAGACAGTGGGAAAAATTGGACTAGGGCAGTCTTAAGGGCCCCATGTATGAAAAATGGGCTAGTTTTTAAAAAAAACCCCTTTGTTGCCCCTTTGGGAAAACCAAACCCAAACGGGGGCCAAACTTTATTTTTCCAGAGCAATATATGAAAAGGGGAAAAAAAAAAGGGGGTTCTATTGGTTGCTATGGGGGAACAAAATGAGATTTAGACCAAGACCCGTTTTCATAAAGGGGGCCCCTTTGGTTGATATATCCCGGAAAAAGGTTAAAACTGTGTTGTCCCCAACTTTTCACCTTTAAAAAGTTGTCTAATTTTATGCCACTAACTGCAGAAAAATGTTTTTTTGAAAAATGAAATTTTGGCAATCCCTTTTACAAACCACACCCTTTTTTTCCGAGGGGCCCCCACCCCCTTTTGGGGGGCGAGGTTTTCTAGAAAAATTTTTTCCCAAAACGAAAATTTTTTTTGGGTTTTTTAAAGCATGTAAACCCCTTATTTTTGCTGATTTTTTGTCAAATTCTGACCCCAAATGCCTTGATTTAAAGTTTCCCCCATTATGTCAATATTTAAAAAAAAAACCCCTTTAATCTTGCCTTTTTACTTTTTAAAAGTTAAAAATTAAAGATAAATAACTTCGGGTTTTCAAATTCTTTTATTTTTATAAGTGAATCAGCACGTGGAGACAAGGAATTTCATTTTCACCATTCTAAACAAAGAAGGGAAACTCCCTTCCCCTATGATTGTTGGGAAATGCAATTTTTTGTAAGGATCGTATTACTGAGGAACGGGTTTGTATGGATTATGTATTTAAAGTAATTTAGTATCTGTCCAAATAAAGGTATGGAGGGCCTTTTTGTACTGTTCTCAGGAGAATATTCACAACTTTTTCCTCCTGAAAAAAACATAATTTTTGGTACATTTTTCTTCACAGCAGAAGATAACAATTTCAGGTTTGAAAAACTTTTTTTTGAACTATTTATATGCTACTAATTATGACCTACAGAAAACCATAGTTATAAAGAACAGAGCAGAAAATGGTTGTTCATTGCTTAGTGGACCATATATGCAAAAGATATTTTTTTTAAAAAGGTCATAAAAAAGTTAAAATAAATTTCCCTAAATTAACCCGTGTGTATCCTGATCCAAAAATTTAAAAAAACCCAAAAAAAATTGGGGGGTTTCTATAAAGTTATGTTTTATAAAGGAAAAAAACAAAAATGTGTGAAAATAGTTACAACTTTATAAATTAGCTATATTATAACTGCTTATTTCTGGAGCAGGGCATTCTATAATTGAACCACTCTGCAAGAAATGTTCTATCAATGTATGATCCAGTGAAAATGGCATTTGAGATCAAGTAGGAAATGTTTCCCTTTTAGGGCAGGTTGGCTCATGCCTTATGGCAGAGGTGTCAAACACTTTTTTACCCAGGATCATATCAGCATTAGGGCTTGTTAACACTTTTGGACCCTTTTTTGGATGCGTTTTACGGATCCGTTTTTTAACCTGGAAAATGGATCAAACTGCATCCAAAAAGCGGATCCAGAAAACGCAACAGCTGATCCTTTTTTGGATGCTAATTGGATGCGTTTTGCATGCGTTTTACGGAATCCGTTTTTTGGATCCTTTTTTTTCAATGCTTTATTTAAATCAACCTATCAAACTGCAATTTAAATATAATATAAACCTATCAATGACCAAAAAAAAACCTTTTTTACCTAGTGTCAGTCAGCTGTACATACACCTATGATTTTAGAACCCGCCCTCCCCTTTTTTTTTTTTAAATCAACCAAATTTTTTCAAACCCACCCCATGTAAATTAATTTAAATAACAATCATGTATAAACTAAATAATTTCTAAACTAAATATTTATAAATTAAATATATTTTAGTATACAAATATATTAAAATATATATATATATATATATAATATATATATATATTATATTTATATATATATATATATATATATATTTATGTACATAAAATATATAAATGTACATTTATATACTATTATATACATTTATAATATTATATACATTTAAACTTTTGTATAGATTTACATATAAAATATATATATATATACATATATATATATATATATAGATATTACAGTATATAATATATATATATATTACTATTATATACATTTATATATATATATATATATATATATATATATATATATATATATTTAGATAAATTTATAAACTATATATAAGCCAAACATAATATTAAAATTTTATATTTAATTTAAATCCAATGCGTTTTACGGATGCGTTTTTGGCATCGAAAACGGATCTAAAACGCACCCAAATGTATGCCAAAAAGCGCACTCCATTATTTCCTATGGGGATTTCTCTTGCGTAAAACGCAAGAAGAATTGACATGTCAATTCTTAAACGGATCCGAAAAACGCATCGCGAAAAGCGCATCGGCAATCACTCGTGTGAACAGCTATGCGCTTTTGCCATTGAAAGCAATGTTAATTACACTGACATTTGTCAGATCCGTTTTACGGATCCGTAAAACGGATCCGTAAAACGGATCACAAAAACGTCGTGTGAACAAGCCCTTATAGTTACCCTCAAGGGATCATTTGTAACTGTAAAACTGTATAAATGTAACATTTCCCTAATATATTGCTCAATAGTCTCAGACACCATAACAGGTTTTCTATGTGCCACAAACTCTGAATTGCTGAACAGAGTTCAGAATCCAAGATGGTGGACGCTCCCTGTGCTGGCACAGCCATCTCTGCCAAGCACTGGCTGCTTAATCCAGGGAAAGCAGAGAGCTGGTCCTTCTGTGTCTGGACCTTGTCCATCCCTGCTTGCTGTGTCTAAGCTCTTGCAGGCCAAACAAAATGATGTGGCAGGGCAGATTCGGCCCACTTGTCTTGAGTTTGATTTGTGTGCCTTATGAGTTCCTTACGTCTCTGCATCAACAGGAATAAACAAAATTCTATACCTCTCCTCTTCATCCTCATTTACCCTTGCTCTAGCTTGATGTGTTTATGTCTTTTTTCAGCCATGCAAAGTAACTATATAACATGCAGTGACAGCCAAAAAAAAGTAAATGCTAAGGTTTTGAATAGAATACCAAGTGTGAATTTTTGGAAAAGATTTGTCCATTATTATGTTGTGTAGTATAATGTTGTAGTGTGTTGGCCATAGGAAGCAGTAGGAGAGCAAAGAATTCAGGCTGTACCTTTTAGAGGCAAACTGAGCATATTTGATGGTAAGCTGTCAAGGGTACTAGCTCTCTTCGTAAGACATGTCTGCAAAGAGAGCTATTACTCTCGTAAGCTTACATCAAATATACTGAGCTAGCCTCTTAAAGGTATAGCCTGAATTTTTGCTCTTCTATTATCTTGAGTGACAACCATTCTGCAGTAATTGCTGGATTTCATAACAGATTACAGATGTTTCCTAATGTAGGTCAAAGGAAAACTCAAACCAGTCAGTCTCCAAGAGACTGAATGTAGTGCCAGTGGGAGTGCTTGCATCACCACCTCTCCATTCAAACTTCTTGTCAAGGTCCTGCTGCTTGGATGGAGCTAAAAATATGAGTCCTCCATTCCAGTGATAGTTGGACATTTATCACTTTTCCAGTGAATGACCAGGAATACCCCTGTAAATGTTCATGCATATGGGCATATATTGTCTCTGGATGCCTGTAAAGATTTATTAAAGGGCTTGTCTCATCTTACTGTTTCAAAGAGCACAGCAGATTCCTTCATTCATGTATCCTGTCACTTCCTGGTCAAGCTGTCTGTAATTAGCATATGAGCTCTGTGTATTCAGACTTCTGCTAATTAGTCTAGATTAGATAAACAATCTCCTGCTATCAGGTCCAGAGAAGCTTCAGAGCTAAAGTAAACAGTAGTAATTAGTGTCCTTTGTCTGAAAGATCAGATAACACACAAACTCTCAGGCTGCTGTCAGTTCTTTTCTGCAACCTGTGTGATGACATCAATCCCTGTTATCAGATAAAACAAACAGTAGGTGAGAACAAGGTTGGTAACTAGAAAAACCTGAAAGCCCTCAGATGGTGATAAAATCATTTGTAGCTCCTCAACAAAAAAAATGAACAAAGCAATATATTTGGAAAATGTCTTCATTTAGTGTTCCCTACATGTTGAAAGCTAATCTTTGTTGTGAGACAACCCCTTTAACCTCGTATGTATGAGCACACTATGCTGCCGGTTAAGACCTTTCTAGTGTGCTTACTCAGTAATTTCACTACAAAAGAGCCTGGTGTCAACTGCTAGTTGCAGCTGACACCTGCCACTAACAGCAGGGAACGAAGCAGGCTCTGTTTCCTTCTGTTTAACCCTTTAGACGCATGCTGATTGGTTTTCATGGCAGCTTGAAGCCTAATGAATGCTTCCATAGCCACCATGTTTTATTTTCTATTACTTCCTGCCCAAGGCAAGAAGTAATAAAACAGCCATATTAGCACACCCTTCTGCATTGTTTATACAATACAGAAGGGTGTACAGATGATCGAGCCCCTTAGTGGCCAAGTATATTAGAGGGACCCAATGTTAAAGTAAAAAGAAAAAAAAATATTTAAAAGTCTAAAAATTAATAAAAATATTAACATTTCAATTTGCAATTTTTGAAATTTTTGCAATTTCACAAATAAAAACAATAAGAAAGCTAAACATAATCAGTATCACAATGTCTGTAAACTGCTGATCTATTAAAATATAACAGAATTTATCTGGTACACTGAACACCGTAGAAGAAAAAAAAATCCAAACATTTCCAATTTTGCGTTTTGTTGGTCAGTTTATGTTTCCTAAAAAATGGTATAAAAAGGGATCCAAAAAGTCACATGTATCTCAAAATCATAACATTTAAAAAATACACTTTAGCCCTCAAAAAATGCACTCAGGCCCACAGGTGGAGGAGCAAAAAAGTTTTGGGCGGCAGAAAATGGTGCCGCAGCGCAAATTTAAGAAATAGAGAATATTTTTTTAAGCACTAAAACATAGCACAAACCCTACATATTTGGTATTGCCGGAATCGTATAAACCTAGAGATATTAGATAATACATAATTTATATTGAAGAGTGAATGACGTAGAAATAAGCCACCTGCAAACATGGCGCAAGTACTTTTTTTCACATTTCACTTGTTCTGCAAAAAAATGCAAAAATAAAAAAGTTATGGCTCTTGAAAGGCACGGAGACAAAAACAAACAGCCATATTATTATTTTTATTATTATTATTATTATTATTATTATTATTATTATTATGACTGGCTATCAGGAAAGAGTTAAAATATAGCAC
Organism: Phyllomedusa bahiana; assembly: GCA_025379985.1. NCBI lineage: Eukaryota > Metazoa > Chordata > Amphibia > Anura > Hylidae > Phyllomedusa > Phyllomedusa bahiana. Next base: position 6,832 of record JAODAL010059834.1, read on the forward strand.
TCACAAAAATGTGGCATGACCTACTGGGCAATCTATTGCAGTAGTGTAATATCGATATACCTTGTAGTCATATCTGCTGATAAGTTTGCTGACAAGAAAATGTTTTTGGAAGACAGAAAAGATTTATTTTCCTACAATATTTTGACAGGCATTAGACAACTTACCAGTCAGGATGGGTAAAGACAATTTCCAGATTATTGATACTTCTCGGAAAACAGTAAATCTTAAAAAAAGTTTAAAATAACAAAATAATAAAGAAAGAGGCACAGCTGTATATTTGAACATAACTGGATGTCAATCCAAGAATAGCACTTTTATAATTTAATGTCAGCAACTTTAGGTTTTTGAATAAGGTTTCATTTCATAGATCCCAATTGCCATATTCCTTATCTCTGTTGGCCATGTATGGAAACATGTAGTGATGAGCTTTATGGACTGAATATTAACAGAGAATATATTAAAGGACGATTCCTTCCATTATAATCAGGTTTCACATTACAGAAACCTGTACAAAAAATAATGCTTAGCATGTGTTTAATGGTCAACTGTAAATGCCTCAAAATACCCTATGTCCTACGAGTGCTTGTACATTGTTATCAGTAACATCATTTTCTCAGAGTACAGTTTTTAAAGGTGTTGTCCAGGCACATACCATTGTAGCTAACTGAAAAAAAAGTTATACTCACCTCCTGGGTTCCCCGTCACTGAGGCCAGGCAGGGGTAAAATAGAAAAAGTTATACTCACCTCCTGGGTTCCCCGTCACAGGGGCCAGGCAGGAGTACAATGATAAAATAAAAGTTATACTCACCTCCTGGGTTCCCCGTCACAGGGGCCAGGCAGGAGTACAATGATAAAATAAAAGTTATACTCACCTCCTGGGTTCCCCGTCACTGGTGCCAGACAGGACTACAAAGATAAAATAAAAATTATACTGACCTCCTGGATTCCCCATCACTGGGGCCAGGCAAGAGTGCAATGATAAAATCAAAGTTATACTCACCTCCTGGGTTCCCAGCCACTGCCTCTCCAAAGTGCTCAGGGATCTACTCCACGGTACTCTTGGAGTCGTGTGCCGACACACTGGAGATACTTGTTTTCCATTCAGTCACTATGAAGAGCAAATAGCTCATGCCTCGGCACATGACTCTGGAAGTGCAGAAAAACAAATCTTGGGGCACTTCAGAGTGGCATTGGTGTTGGACCCAGGAGATAAGTTGAATTTTTGTTTTCTATTTTACCCCTGCCTGCCCCCAGTTAGATAAGATTTTATGTGGCTCAACAACCCGTTTAAGGCAGGTTGTGTATGCATTTTGTGGTTAAAGGGCTTGTCTCACTACATCGATTCATCTTGCCTCAGTTTCATTTTTGAATTCAGGAGCATGTTTACTGGCTACTACTGGCCTGCAGTGATGAGCTGCTGAGGACAACAGGTCTGTAGCTATAGCGACCATCGCTGGCAACCTATCAGGAGAGATCAAACAGGTCTGTAGCTATAGCGACCAGTGCTGGCTGCCTATCAGGCGAGATCAAACAGGGCTATAGCTATAGTTACCTGAGGAGCTGATGCAGCCCATGCAAGAGGAGATATCTAGGAATAGGTAGGACACTGTTAATGTACACATAAAAAGAAATCCTTGGTGAGAGACAACCCTCTTAAGTGTCAATCCACAGCACAGAAATGTGAAATTGTGCCACTCTACAGTAGATACATGCTGTACATGAGCCTGTGCAGTCTTGAGCAGGCTTGTGCGCACTTTTTTTTTAGTCAGTGCAGCTCGGCCACACGAACCATGACCAATGATTGACTTTGCCATGTTTTCACCTTTGTGTATAGCTCCATTGCAACTAACTTGACAATATTAGAAACAAGTCAGTGTAATTTATGGGTACTGCTGAGGGTTAAGTAAAAATGCCTCACGGTGGAAAACTTTTTTTTAGAAAAGTCATATGGTGGCATACAGAGAAGTATTGGAGCCCACTTTTTAAGTTTTAACTAGAAAAACTAAATGACACATACAGATCACCTGACATTTTACACCAAAGATAAGTATAAAGGTGATTAGTATAGTACATACAAACATTCCAGCATAGAAAGGAAAACATTTCCTTATTTTATTAGACAATTTTAATATACATAATAAAGTGCAGGAGTGTAGTCAGTAAATCTCCAAGACAGGACACAGCTTGCAAAAAAATCTGTATGTGTCTGTTCATCTGGCTGATCTTGTATAACACAAAAAGGTTGTTACTCCCTTACATTCCTCTTTCATACCGGCCCAAGTGTTATTGTCTTTTGATATTTCACAAAGGGAGTCAAACTGATTTGTTATGGAACTCATACCTAAATATGGCTTTAATCAGAATATTTTAACCACTTGCCAACCGGCCATTGACTTTAAAGAGAACCTGTCACATAGATTATGCCCTCTTGCTGAGGATAGCACAAGCTAGTGACGGACATGCTGTTTCCAGTGCTGTGTTCCTTATTCTGTAAGTAGTTTTAGAATACTTACTGCTCAAGCCTGGCAGTTTTCAGCCAGAAAATAGTCCAGCTTATTCATGAGCTGGTGTTAGCCCCGCCAACCTAAGGCTAGCCCTGCCCACCTGGCAGTTATTCACCTGTATCTTCCTATTCATAGTAATAGGTTAATCCGTTATGAGATGGACGGGGCTAGCCTCAGGTGGGCGGAGCATGAATTAAACTCACTCTTTTCATGACTCTTTTCTGGCTGAAAACTGTAGATTTCAGCATTTAATGCTCTAAAACTACAGCATCTTACAGAATAAGGGACACAGTGCTGGAAACAGTATGCCCTCAGCACGAGGGGGATAATCTATGTGACAGGTTCTCTTCAAGCATTCAGGCATTCAAAATACAACTCTGCAAGGACATGATTGTGCAGCTGGCAGCTGCAAGAGTACAGAGTCATCTATCAGCACCAGCTGCGTTCTGCAGTAAGAAAGCAGGGACAGTATATTATCTTCCCTGCCTTCCCTACTGATTTATACACAGCACTCAATAAATGTATATACAGATCACCTGATGGATTTTAGGCTTCCCGCTTCCAGTACTGGCGGCCATGATCTCTGGTACTCAGTAAATGCTGGACCAGCTGAGTCTTAACAGACCCAGACCTCTCTGCGTCGACTTCAGAGAGTGTTTTTCTCCCCGTTTTCCCTTAATATAAAGATGTCCCCAGAGATCTTTTCCTGACCCTATAGAGAGCACAATCTGAAAAATAAAAAATAAACACACAAAAGAATAAAAAAAGTTAAAATAAAGGCCTGCAACTTTTAGCCTCACCACTGAAGACTCTAACACCATATATCACCAAAAGAAGTCCCTTTTTGATATAAAAAAATACAGTAAAAATTCAAAAAAATATATATACTTTTTACCATTTTTCCTGATATTATTAAAAAGACTAATGTAAAAATTACATAAAACTAAAGCCTTATGTAAAAAGGTGAAAAATTTACTCGCATTAAAATTAAAAAAATGTGTCTGGTCAGGTGGGGATAAATCGACCCAGTCAAGAATTGGTTAAATAATTTGTCCCTCTTTCCAAAAAGGGTGACATGATCACAATCTGATCACAGAGGAACTTCAGTGATCATCTGTACTATTAGAGCAATCACTGAAGGTAATGTTCAATTTTTCTTTATCACCACCACAAGAAAAATTATGCATTACACATTTCTTATTAAGATAAAAGACTTTCAGTGTAACATATGGACAAGTTGGGTCCTCCAGTGTGAGAGTTACTTGTAATTGCTGTAGCTGATAGATCTGTAAGAGAGTAATAGACATCCGACCTTCCTTTAATTATGTATTTCTTAAAGGAGCAACTGAAAAGGTGTTTCCTAAACCAGCAATTCCTAAATAAATAAAAAAAAAATGAACACAATATCTCCCAACAGATTATGTTATCTAGTCCAGGATGATAAATTATGATGTTCTGGTGGCCTTTTTATCATGGTTTATTAGTGTGATGGATAGGACTTCCACAATTAAATGCAAATGAGAAAGACATAAGTAAGTGGTAATATCCCACTTCAGATGGAAAGTAACTGATAAAACAGAAAACTGGGCTAGGGCAGACATTATATAGATGTCAGATATGGAGGATACAGTAAATCTCAGCATGCATGATATTATATATTGTGTTCTTTTGCTCTCCAAATGGTATTTTAAGCTGTAAAACCCGTCTTGGAATTTTTAGGACTCCTGTAAGATATTACTCTATAGGTATTAAATCTCACATGAGCTTTCTTCACATGGAATTCAATAATGAAAATCACAGCACATCAGGCTGTATGCTCAGGGAGAGAACTGAGATAACAATTTATTCAAAGTGAAAGAAAAAATGGAAATGATTGAAAATCTGTGAAGCATAAAAGCCACCTGGATCAGGTATTTGATCAGAACAACTATGCGCCTGTTACCACACCTGAAGAAGACACCTAAGTATTCTCAAAAGCTTGCTGTTTAACATCATTTAACTTGTTAGTCATTAAAAGGTTTCACAACTCTAATAGCAACATGTAACCGCTGCATCCTCTTAGCTGTATAGATTGGAAGTGTATATTACTGTGAGAATAGTGCCACATAGTGGTGACAGGTAGAATAGCACATTTATTTACATAAAAGGGTTGTTTGAAACCACATGAAAAAGTATGACTGGGACCTCGACTCAGGTATTTGTCAAGATACCTGAATAAGGAATCCCAACAAATCCTATGATGGATCCATAAGGGAAAATACAGTGCACACTTTTTCCCAAAGTAGCACAGCCGGCCTAGGTATTATGTCTGGCAACCGAAGTACAGAAGTAACTACATTTGCACTGTTATTTCTTCTGTACTAATGTACTAATAATGTACTAATGTACTAATAGGCGACCACTCACACACCTTCTATACATGAGGGGAGTGGCTGCCTTCGTATCATAATTGGACAAAAAATTGTTTTCCACAATCAGGGGACACACATGATAAATTAACTGACAGGCCCAAAAAATTAGGTGCAATTAAGTGCACCCAAATATGGTTTAATTAAAAACTTGACTAGCCCTTAAAGAAGCACTCATATTGCTACATCAATAGAACAATTGAAATTTGATTCTTAAAATGCAGTAATAGTAGCAAAAAAAAATAAATAAACAAACTTGGTATTACCCATAGAACAAAGAATATGTACTGTGGAGGTTAAACATAATTCATCTCAAACCATAAATCAGTAAATAGCTCAGCTCTATGTGCTCTAAAATGGTATAGTTCATAAGTAAAAATCATCCCACAAAAATGAACTATCCAGCTATAAAAAAAAAAGTTATGGCTCTTTGAATGCCACAATGAAAAAGAAAAAAAAAACCTTAGATTCCTTAACGCCAAAATAAACCCAGTCCTTAAGGGGTTAATATATAATACTTAATAGAAGGTTTCCTGAATATACAATATTTTATAACACATTTCATATAGCTATGAATACATTTAATCTGTTCTAGTATATTCTATAGGTTTTTTGGTAAATGGATAATTGGAAACATATTTTACTCACAGCATGTGCTCACCAATAATCCCTGTAAACAGCAACAATGGATCTTAAAGGATCTTTGCCACTTATCTTCCTAATAAACACTTTACCTGCTGACACATATAACGACTTCTAGAGCTGGGAGATTACGGGTAAATTGACACCGTTATAGCTGGTGAGATTGTACACGATATGCAGTATTATATCACAAGCTCTTTTTAGTCTTCAGGTTCGTGTTTGATGCCAAAGTTTCAACCTCTTTTAGAATCCTGCATTACATACATCAAACCAGTCCAATCCTATGTTAAACTGAAGCAGATGCTGAAGTCATGAATCATAATGTAATGATAGCCTCCCAGGATCTCTCCAGTCTGCTAGATACCAATTACCAAAAAGATCTGACAATCTGCTTCCTCTCACACCATATAAAATAAGAGTGTCTAACGCTACATATCACCTTTAAATTATGGCTCTTAAGATGAGTACAGCTAGATTGTTTTTTCCATGGGATTTGCTGTATTTAAGCAGATCCTTCTTATTAGTTGTTATTTATATTGCACCAATATGTTCTACAGTGCAGAAGATTGATTTATCAATATAAAAATGCTGGGGTTTCAGCAAATAGTATAGTGGTGGATGATACCATAATTTATGCAGTTTCTTAAAGAGGTATTAAAGCTTGAGTAAATAAAGGTTACATGATGCATGAAGAAAAAATTATATATACACTGACAAGCAAAAGGGTAAAAATGCTTTGCACTTTTGACTTTCAGGCTCCATATCTCACCATCCACTACAGCTTTGTACATGAGGCTACCATCATTTTGTAGACAAACATCTTGGTTACATAAATTTGACTTGCAACTATCTAGCATATACTTAGTTATGCAGATTCTTGTCACGTAACTGCATTGTTACTGGTTTTTATAGTTTTATTAGCATTTTGAAAATCCACATTTGGCTTTCAACACTGCCTGAATCCTTCAGGGCATGCTTTTCATCAAGTGCAAGCATGTCTTGTCCGAAATCTGATCTCAGGTCTCTTCTACACGTTCCCAATGTTGGTGCATACTGGTCAACTCACTTGGTACGAATACAGCTTTTTTTCTTCAACTCTTCCTTCAAGTGTTCAATTGAGTTGAGGTCTGGGGAAGTGAGGGTCAATCCAGGAACTCTACTTCACTGTCATTAAACCATTCCTTCGCCAATCTTGACATATGCTTTGGGTCGTTGTCCTGCTGGAACACTATGTCATCCTTTTCATACCCATAGTACTCAGTGTATGAAGTAACTCATCTTATAGGATACTCACATTTACCTCAGCATTGAGACCACCATTGATCCTGATCAAGTAGCCAACGCCTTTGGCTGTGAAACAACCCGATATCATAAAGCTAACTCCACTGAACTTGACAGTTTAATCAATTTCTCAATCTGTTAGCCCCCTTTTCCCTTGATTCTTCCAGTCCCATTTGCACCCATCAAAGCCCGGTCTATTGACTTTCATCTCATTGCTCTAAATCACCCATTTTAAATTTTCTACTATTCACTTTTTCGTACTGTTTTCAAAACTTGTGCTGAAGCTTCATATAGCAATAATGAAGTCGAGGCTTCTTCACCTTTTTTCAGGACACCATTCCAGACTTCTGCCATATGCATTGCACGGTGATTGTATGGACGTCTGTAATCTCACTATTATGAAGCATATGAGCCACCTCCACTGTCTTGTTTGTAGCACTAGGACTGATAGACTTTGTGAGGAGCCGAGTTGTTGACTCTGATATTTTGCCTGGACGTCCACCTCTTGGCTTTGGAATGGATGGACGGACTTCATTTCCTATTCTTCCAGCTGACAGGGCCTCATATGGTGCAGTTTGGCATTTTTCTTGGCCAAGAGACCATTATCGATTAGCTGGATGATGCTTTTTCTCTTTTCTTGGAAAATCTTCTTCATGGCTGCTCCTTGCTTCGAACCAATGACCTTTCACTTGGGAATCAGCCTAATAACACACTGATCTATTAGGGAATGTGAGAACAGGTTTTAATTTGTAGTGTAAAAAAAGAAAAAGCTTGTCCCACCACCAGGAGCAAAACAGTAACAATGCAGTTAGGTGACAATAATCTACATAACTAAGCATATGATAAATAGTTGCAAGTTAAATTTATGTATGAGATAGCCAAGATGATTGTCTATAAAATGATGATTGTGTCACGTTCAAAGCTGTAGTGAATGGTGAGATATGGAGCCTGAAAGTCAAAATTTCAAAACATTGTTACCCCTTTGCTTGTCAGTGTATACTGTATATACAGTAAATGGCACTAATGTGTTCATTTCACTATTAAGATCAACATAAATACACAAATATAAATATACTCTCTGTATCTAATTCTCTTAGTTTTCTAAGTGGGATTGATTTTATTTACAAAAAAGCAAAGTACAGACAATGAATGTTACACACAATGTGGAAAATAAAAAGGAGAGATAAAAAAGATGCATAAATAGTGCATGATTATTGTTCTTTAGGGTATGTCCCCACGGCAAGGGTTTTCGGCTAGTTTTTCAGCCGGTTTGCGGTTTTTCAGACCGCCTGAAAAACTGTCCGAAAATAAGCACAATGGTGCTCTATGCAAAACCTGTGCAGCAGTCCCCACTGCACAGGTTTTGCCGTCGGACGGTTTTTGCCGCGGCGGTCCGGCGGCAAAACATTGTAGAAGCAATCTTTCTGTCCGGTTTCCCGACGGAAGATGTGCTTCTCAATGGGAGGGAGGAGGGCTCTTCTCGCTCATCGCGGAGAAAAGCCATCCCCCCCGCGGCCGTGGGGACGGGCGCAAAACAGGACAAATACCGGCCGGCAAACCGGCCGGTATTTGTCCTGTGCAGTGGGAACGCGCCCTAATAGTGACATGAACACATTAGTGGCATTTACTGTAAAATGTTAGTGACAGTTATAAGATCCTTGTTTTTAAAGGACACACAAAAAGATCTTTTGCAGTCATTCAATGAGTGACTTCATTGTTTTCTCTCAGTAGAAAAAAATCTGTTGTAACCTTTGATGACAAAGGTGTTTGGTTCTTTCCAAACACAGCTCTGATAAGTAACATGTGTAATGTAACTGTAACTGCATACACCATTATTTTAAAATAGTACACAGTAGAAGGAGGCTTGATTCACAGTTGCTCTTTACTTTCTCCTTGCCAATGTTAACTACAGGAGTAGATAGATAAATATAGAGATAGAGAAAGTTAGATAAAATAACTTAAATATCTTACTCAAGGAATGAATTGCAAGATGTCTGTGTGGCTGCAGCTGCTAGCTTACAGTATAAAGTTTTGTGATTACAGCAGCCTCTGCGCTGATTCAATCAATGTGAAGAAGTTAGCTAACAGGCACGAGTGAAAGAGGGTAGTGCCAAGTGTAATGTTAGTTAGCAAGCTAGAAACAGCGACCGGTCAGCGGACAGCAGCATTACTGTAGCATGGCAGACAATGATAACATCAAAGAATTAGTGAATGGCCCTACAGAAATATAATACATGAGAGCACTGTGAAGATTTTTCACTCAAAGAAAACTTTAAAGGGGTTTTGCCACGATCTCATTTCATACCTCCTGCATCTAGTTCTTCAGCTCTGTGTGCTCAGAAGGGGGAGTGTGTGATTTGTTTGAATTGCATATCATGTAACCGAGCAGGATGACATCACAAGGCCTTTCCTCTCTTTAGTCAAAGAAATATCTGTTCATGTAGAAAGCTGTGTATAACTACACTGTAGCTCAGAGATAAAGTTTTTACCTCCAGACACAAGGGTCCTAAGTTCACATCCCTGAAGGAACCGAATCTGTGGATTTTTTTTTTTTCTGTTTGTCAGTGCACATAGCTCATTCAGGTTATTTTTTTTTAATTTATTTGCACTGTTTGACTTATTACTAAGGACTACAGAGGACAGGAGTAGAGTGACAGCACCTGGGGTTGAACACTCAGTAGCTGCCTGAGAGGAGAAGTGATGTCTGAGCATGTGCGACCAGGACTGAGGAGCTCTAAGCCCTGGTCGTGTCCTCTGGAGATGAGCTGTAAACAATGGATCACTAAAGAAGCAGCTAAAACAAAAGCGTTACAGAATTTTTAATAATGATGAATGGTGAAAATGTTTATTATTTAATTTGTAAGCTTCCCACGTCAATTTTACTTATGGCAAAACCCCTTTAAGCTATCAGAGGTTAAATACTTGTATCTGCATCCCCCTAATAACACTTCCTGTTAAGGTTTTATGGCAGTTTAACCCCTTTCCTCACAGCACCATACTTTTACAGATCAGTGTTGATAAGGTGAGCTAAGCAACTGAGCCAATACCTTTAGCAGTGAGTGCCTTCTGTAACATGCAGCTAAAATCCTTTAGTTACTCTTTACATTTATACGTATACACTTTGCTACTTTTGTATAGCAATGAATTATGCCTGCCAGATTTACACTGGCAAGCAGCTGTTAGGTTAGATGAGTCTAGGACGTGTTGATGGGTAGCAGGTGGAGAACTTTTTCCAACCACTTAAGTGAAGCATCTTAAGGTTAAAAAGCTCGGCTTGACAATTTTGTATGTGTGTATATACATATACTCAGGGGCGTCGCTAGGCAGATTCACTTGGGGCACGAGCCCCGAATTAATCTGCCTGTGCACTGAGTCTCGGCGGCTCCAGGCCGCTGCCGTGGGCCTGGAGCGCTCCTTAGTGCGGGCGGCGCACGCCGATATCTCTGACTGCGCGGCCGTTTCACAGCGGCCGCGGAGTCAGAGTCGGGGAGGAGGCAGGACGGATCATTCCCATCATGTCTTCCCCCCTGTATGTACGGCACTTGGTAAGCGCCGTACATACACTTCAGCGTCGCAGGGGGCGTGACGCATCGCTTTCATCACTCCCCTGCAACGCTGGGATCCTCTAAGCCGGCAGCTCTGCCGGCCGAGGAGGTCCCAGGCCCCACGAGACGGCATAAGCAGCGTGATGACATCACGCTGCTTACACCGTTCACCAGCTGCAGGACCTGGACGCGCGGACCGTGCCTCATTAGGTAAGTAGGTTTTTTTAATTTTATTTTTATTAGTTATGGGGGGCATATCACTGGCTACAGGGGGGGCATATCACTGGCTGGGGGGCATATCACTGGCTATGGGGGGCATATCACTGGCTATGGGGGGCATACCCATGGCTGGGGGAATCACTGGTGGGGCATATACGGGCTGGGGGGAATATTACGGGGCTCTGGGGGGACAATCATGGCTGGGGGCAATTAGGGCTAGGGGGGGCTTTATTACTGGCCGGGGAGAATCAGGGGCATGGGGGAAAACACTGGCGGGGGGGGCATTCACTGGCTGGGGGGGGGCATATTAGGCTAGGGGGGGCATATCTTTGGCCCCGGGGGGCATATTACGGCTATGGGGGGCATTTTTATGGTGGGGGCTACCCGGTATAGGGGCTATAAAGGCTGGGGGGGCATTCTCTGGCTATGGGGGGCATATCACTGGCTGGGGGCAATCCTGGCTGGGGGGCCTTTTTACTGGGTATGGGGGGCTTAAAAGGGGGGGGAAATATTACAGGCAGGTGGGATATTATGGCTGGGGGAATAATGGCTGAGGGTATTATTGGCCTAGGGGGGCTATTAAGGCTAGGGGGCATGTTTAATGGTTGGGGACTTTTTTGGGTATGGGGGGCTATTACGGCGGGGGGGCTATACTGGGGGGGCAATTAAGGTTGGGGGATATTAAGGGTTGGGGGGATATTAATGGCTATGGGGCATATTATGGTAGGTGGGGATATTACTGGTATGAGGGGCAATTTTGGCTAGGGGAGGCTTTACTGGCTGTGGGGAGGCATATTATGGTTTGGGGGGGCTTACTGGTATAGGGGGCTTTATGGCTGTGGGGGGCATTTATGGTATGGGGGAAATTCTGGCTGGGGGGGGCATATTATGGCTTTTAGGGGGAAAATTACTGAAAGTCTCCGTAGTCACAAATGTAACTGAGTGTAATCCTGATTTTTCTCTGAGCCTCATACAATGTACTAACTATATGGTTTGTTAGGGCGGTGTAATGTACAACTGATGTCACATGGGGGGGTTGCTTTTGGTCAGGGTCTGGCAAAATTTTTTAAACCCTTAAGTAGTAATATTTTTGGGTCTTGGTTTTGTAGGGTTTTTTTTACTAAAAATGGTTTTCGGTTACTTGTTCCATGTTAGGTGTATTTTTTGGTGGCTGTCACTGTTACTAGGTGAGAGGTTTTTAAAAATGCAAATTTGTCGGGTGATTTTCTTGTGCAGTGACTGCTGAGGAGAAGGACGGGTCTATGTGGAAAGTGCAAAAATTTTTGACCCGGAAAAAGAAATTTTTCTCTGAAAAAATACTCCGCAGTTCACAATGGGGGGCGAAAAATGCCCTGTGAACCCCGCCCCACTGAAAAAACTTAAGGGGGCCCTTGGCCCCGGTGTTTTGGGACCCTAGCAAAGCCCCCCGTAAACTGTAAATATGTACATTTGAAAAGGAAGTTTACATTTAAAAAATTTTAAAAAAAACATTGCATGTTTTTCTCCTATCCCTGGAAACAGAATAAACTTTACCCCTTTTAAAGGGCAATGCCAGAATAAAAGAGAGAGAGAATTTTTAAGGCATTTTTATTACTTTCTGCAAAGCAAAAGTTTACACCATTTATTTGTATTTGGTAGAAAATTTCCTTAAACTTTTGACTTTTGGGCAACATTTTGGATTCTACCCAAGTCTTTTCCCTAGTCAGTAGAATTTTGGCCCCTTCCCCTGACAGAAAATGATGTAACTGACCTGTTTGTAGGTCACTTTGCTTGCACCCGCCTTCAGCTTTGCCCCTAAATTTTTAATGTATTGAGATCAGGGTTATGATGGCCCTCCAAAAAAATTATTTGGTTACCCTTTTAACCCCTTTTTAAACCCCGTTTGGCGCTTTTCAGGTCATTTTCCACTATGAAGACCCCTTTCCGACCAAACTTTAACTTCCTAGTGAGTCTTGAGATGTTGCTTTGTATTGCCCATAATTTCTTTCATCATAAAGCCATTATTTTGTGAAGTGACCCGTCCTCCTGCGCAAACAAACCCCCCAACATGATGCTGTCACCCCCCCTGTTTACAGTTGGGGTGGCTTTTTAGGCTTCAAAGCTTTTCCCTATCAGAGATTCGAAAGACTGGCATCATCTATGGCTATCCCAATTGTTTAAAAGGGATGTAATCCTTGTGTAGAAAAATTTTGATTTGGAAAGTGTTAAAAAAGCATTCTTTTTCTCATTATTCTGGCAATTTGGGAAATTAAATAAAATTTTTGGGAATCCTCATTTACCTAAAACAGGTAAAGGTTAATTTGATTTCATTGTCAGTTATAGAAAAAATGTATATTTGTCTTTTTATAAAAGGGGATGTAATTCTGGCTTTTACTTTTTTTCCAAACAAAAAAAATTTTTATTGAAAATTTTAATAGAGAACATATATAAAACGATACGTTAGAATCTCAATTTTTGATTGTACAATAATTGCATTTGTTTAAAGCATGGGAAATGATTTGAAAATCAGAACCCAAACAATATTCAAGGTCAACGTGTAAAACAATCCGTAGTAAAAGAACAATTAAGGGGGAAAGATTTTGGAAAAATTTTAAAATTATATGTTTGCATTTAACAAATATACACCCAAATAAGTTGGTATTGGTCCCTTTTGTGTTTTTGTGGAATGATGAGTAACAACTAATAAAATTCGTCAACAAAACTTCAGCTGGGCCCTTTTTTTAGATTATGGTGGATTAACAGATCCTAAAGTCGGGGAACTTATATCTGATCATTACAGTCCAATCGGAAATATACAAAATTCTTGTACATAACTCCTAAAAACTGGGGAAGAGGCAGGAAAAAGGGGGGCAGGGTTGGAGGTGTGTGTGTGGGTGTGTGGGGGGGGGGGGGGGGGTATTTGGTCACATCGGTAAGGCCAGTACTATATTGTTAGAGATGGGCAATTATATTTGTGTGAACTTATTGTTTTCCATCCAGTCTGACCAATATAGGAGAAATTGAGGATTTTCCCTCTCTAAATGCTAAGATTTTTTCATACATACAGTTTTTTAGAACGATTTCTGAGATTCGGGAATTTAGGGAGGGGGTATAGATTTTCCCTTTTTTAGTAATGGCAGTTTAGCTGAAGGGGGGATATGGCATACTAATTTCTGTTTATTTGAGGGATATGTTTTGCCTTTTAAAAAAAAAGCGCATTTTGGGGAATTGGGCATTGTTTTAACCCCCCCCGCGGGGCCGTTTTGGCCTCTCTGCAGACCCATTTTTTAAATCTGTCATGTGTCCTTTATGTGAGAATAATTTTTGACATTTTAACCTTCCATGTGATCAGAGACTGTTTCTCGTGACACATTTTGCTATAAGATAGTAAGAAATTTTGGTCCAAAAAGTTTGTTTTTTGGAAAAATATCAAATTTTGGTGAAAAATTTTTGAAAAATTTCCAATTTTAAATTCAAAAATTTCTGCATGTAAAAGGTTTTTTTCCCCTCAAAATGTTTATAACTAGTTTTTCCCTATGTCCTGTAGTTTGGCATTTTTTTTAAATGTCTTTTTTTCGACTTTAGGGGGGTTTAAATTTTTGTAGTAAATTTTCAAATTTTAAAAAAAAATTTGCAATATAATATTTTTAGGGACCGTCCAGTTCAAAAAGTGACTTTTATTGCCTGTTGTTTGATACCCCCCTAAATGACCAATCTAAAGAAAACTACACCCCTTAAAGTATTCAAAACCGAAATTTTGGAAGTTTATTAACCCATTAGGTGTTTTCCCGAAATTAAAGCAAAGTGGAAGTGAAATTTCAAAATTTTTTT
>JAODAL010059835.1:0-21241 GCA_025379985.1 Phyllomedusa bahiana
CATTATTTGGGCCTGTTAATTCTGCTTGGACCACAGTCAAATCTAAAACTGTGAGTCCTTTTTTTTCTTTTTTCCTAGAGTTGTGTGGTTCCTTTGGGGGTTTATTTTAATGTACATCTATTAAATGTTATGTTTTATTGGGTTTTCTATGCAGTGATATTAGCATAATAATATAACAAGTTATAGTGTCTAGGATTCTGGAGAGGGGTCATTGATCCAGGGATTTTTCAGATTGCCAGATTGGAGTCGGGAAGGAATTTTTCCCTAAAATGCGGACAATTGGCTTCTGCCTCATTGGTTTTTTTTGCCTTCCTCTGGATCAACACCTTAGCACAACAGGCTGAACTGGATGGACGTCTCGTCTTTTTTCGGCCTTACAAACTATGAAACTATGAAACTATGATCACAATCCTGCTCGATGGGATGTACTGCTAAGCCTTATTGACAATATCTGACAAATATGTAGGTAAATTGGTAAAGATATGCAGGTAGCCCAACATGACAGAATGACTGCAACGTGTGAGAGACAAAAGGAACAGGAAACAACATGGTAGATGAACAGGCTTTTCTTTGACAATCGTTTTATTTGGAAAATATGCATACAGTTTTACTTCCATACATGTCAAATGATACTCTTAGGCCCAGATCACACCTGGGTTCAAGTTTCCTTTTAGAGGCCTATAAAACCACAAACAAATGGGACATAAATTACCAAAAAAACTACAAAGCTAGAATTACTGCTCAAAGGCTGAAATATATACTGAGTCCCAGCAGCAGGTGTCTTTGGCCCATATGCTGCATGGGAAAGATATAGCAGGTGCCGGATATTAATGAGCAAATGCTCTAGATACTAGTTCACACCAGAAATGCAAAAAGCCAAAGTATAACCCATAGGGAGACTGCAACAATACCGATGAAATTGCATATAGATAAGGCGATACAAAGGGTAACGCCATTCATACAGGTACACCATGCTGGGTTACACCCAATAACACCCACAATATTCAAATGGGCAGGCTGCCCAGCACTTAAAAGGTGTTATGCACAAACTACTTGTACCCTAAGCTCCCCAGTGTTTTAGGGCAAAAAAAATGATCACATACTGTAAAAATATCAACTATGAGGTATTAGTTGATACGGTAGCTACAGTACGCAAGCTCGCAAGCCCCGACACGGCTCCTCATTTTTTCCGTTAGAAGCCTCATTTTTTGGGGAAAATTAAGAAAAAATTAGGGAAAAAAAATTAGGGCAGCGGAAAGGATTTTTTTTTAATAAAAAGGGACACTTTCCCAAATGATGGGAAACCTGCCCAGTTTCCCCATTTTAATAAAAAAATTGATTTTTCAAAAAAGGCCCACCAAGGGTTTGCCCAAAGGGCCGGGGACAACATTTTAAACCCGAAGGTAGGTGATGCCGGGGCCAAAAACCTCATCCCCGAAAAAAAGGGGGCCCTCAAGGGTCCTGGAGTTGGCTTAAAATTTTCCATTTTTTCCCTTTTTAAGGCCTTATTTCCCCTCGAGCCCCCAAAAATACCTTGCCCAAAAGCCCCTTTGGGGGGTCCTCATTTGAAACAAAATTTGTTATTTTCATTTTTCTGTTTCTATAAAAGAAAAGAAAAATTTGCCCACCCCTGTATTGAGATTCCCTTAGTTTTAGTCACAGACACTCATACTTTTAAGGTTTCTTTTCCCCACATACAGGAAAAAAATAAAAGGGGCCCCGGAAATGGGGACCGGGGGGCCCAAAGGGGGGTTTTGATCTTTGGGGGCCCCCATGTTTCAGCAACTGTTTAGGGGAAAATTTATTAGGGCCTCCCCAGTGATAAATTGTGTCCATTTTTACCACATTTTTAAGTGTGAAAAAAGGGAACTAGTATCGGGTTTTTTCCCCACATGTCGTTTTTTCCCCACATGTCTGTTTTTTTTTAAAAATTGTTTTTCCCACATTTAAAAACATATCAGGGGGCCCTTTTTGGGCTAGGTATTTCCCAACCCCAATTTCCCCACTCCCCAAACCCCCACCCCAAACTTTTCCTTTCCCTTGGGTCAGGGTACCATGTTACTTTCAAAAATTTATACCCCAACTATTTTCCCAACAAGAAAGTAAATGTTTAAACCCCCCTTATTTAGGATGGGCAAAATCGTTTTTAACGTTGGGGAAATTTCGTTTGGGAATTTGGAAAAAAATTTCCCGGTTCTTTAAACAAAAATCAACTTTGGGGGGAAATTCGCGGGAACAAATTTGGTGCTTTTCTTTGTTAAAAAGGGCTGCGAGTTTTTGGGTTAAATGGGGAAAAGCACTCTGGGGGGAAAAAAAGGGGCCCATGGGCCTCCCATGACATGGCAGAGATAAAGCCAATAAGAGCCCGGCGGGATTCTTGCGTAAAAGCACTATAAAAGGGGCCCGAGCGCGCCGCGGGGAGCTCACACCCCTCTCATGTACGGGACGGGGGAAGGTGCTGTGGGGTGATGGGCGCTTTTGAAAAAATGATTTTTCCCACACCCTTTTTTTTTGGGGTGTTAGGGGGGTCTCGGGGACGGTTTTTTGAATGTTTATTTTATGATTTTTTGGGGGTTTTATTGGTTTCTGAAAAACCCCAGTGTGCGCCCCTCTGCGTGCTTTATACTTTCCCAATTCCAAGTGGGATTAAAAAAATTTCCCTGTTGTTTTAATTTTAAAGAAAAGGTTTTTACAATACAAACCCCCAAAATTCATTTTTGGCTGCAAAATTTTCTTTTGGCAATTTTAAAAACCAGGGGGTTAAAATTAAAGGGTTTTGTTTTGCTGGAGTGCTGACAAAAATTTAAAAAACCGTTTTTTTAAAACGCCAAATATATATTTTTTTTTTTTGGTTCCCTAATTCAAAAGCAAAGGGTTTAATTTTCCCAATTTTATCTCTTGTTGTGTGGGTAAAAAAATTACGCCATTGAAAAGGGTACAAAGCTACTAGTTTGTGGGGGCCTAAAATTCTTTTTGCAAAAAATTTAATCCGGGGTTTAAAATTTAAGCGTTGTTTTTGCTGGTTTTGCTGACAAAAAAAAAACCCGGGTTTTTTCAACGCCAAATATATATTTTTTTTTTGGTACCCAAAAATTCAAAGAAAAGGGTTTAAATTTAACAATTTTTTTCTTGTTTGTGGGTAGAAAATCCCCCATTGTAACACGCTAAAAAAGCTACTAGTTTGGGGGGGGGCCCTTAATTCTATTGCGAAATTTTTCATCCAGGGGTTAATTAGCTTGTTTTTGCTGGTTTGGTGGCCAAAAAAAAAACCGTCTTTTTCAACCCCAAATTATTTATATTTTTTTTTGGTAGATAATTCACAAGAAAAGGGTTTAAAATTTAAAAATTTTAAATCTCTTTTTGGGTGTGGGAAAAAAAAATTACCCCCATTGAAAACCAGCCTCAAAGCTACGGTTTGTGGGGGCCCTAAAAATTCTATTGCGCTTAATTTTACATTCCAGGGGTTTAATTAAGCGTTTTTTGGGTGGTGTGTGACAAAAAAAAAACCTCTTTTTAAAAAGCCAAATTTATATATTTTTTTTGGGTTCCCAAATTTCACAAGAAAAGGGTTTAAATTTTCAATTTTTTTTCTTGTTGGGGTGGCGTAGAAAAAAAAACGCCATTGTAACCCGCTCCCAAAAGCTCCCTAGTTTGTGGGGCTAAAATTTCCCTATTGCGCAAATTTAAAAATCCGGGGGTTTTTTTTTTAAGCGTTTTTTTGGGCGGGTGTGCTGAAAAAAAAAAAACCGTTTTTTTAAACGCCCAAAAAATTATTTATTTTTTTTGGAAACCCTAATTCAAAAGAAAAGGGTTTTTTACTTTTTTAAATCTCTTGTTGTGTGGCTTTAGAAAATACCCATTGTAACCCCGCTCCCAAAGCTATAGTTTTTTGGTGGCTCAATTCTTTTGCGAAAAATTTTTCATCCAGGGGTTAAATTTAAAGCGTTGTTTTGCGGGTGTGTGCCCAAAAAATAAACCGTCTTTTTAAACCCCCAAATAATATTTTTTTTTTTGGGTTTTACCCTAATTCCAAGAAAAGGTTTTTTTAAAATTTTTATTTTTGTTTTTTGTGGCGTAGAAAATACAGCCCATTTGTATCGCTAAAAGCTTTATTTTGGGTGGGTGGCTAAAATTTCTATTGCCCCTTTTAACACCCCTGGGGTTTAATTAAGCTTTGGTTTTGGGGGTTTGTGGGGAACAAAAAAAAAAAAACCGTCTTTTTTCAACGCCAAAAATTTTAAAAATTTTTTTTGGGGAGCCATTTCACAAGCAAAGGTTAATTAAAATTTTATCTTTGTTGTGGTGGCGAAAGAAAAAATACCCCAAATTGAAAACACGCTTAAAAGGGGTTACTAGTTTGGGGGTGGCTCAATTCCTATTTGCGAAATTTACACCCGGGGGTTTAAATTTTAAGCGTTGTTTTCTGCTGTGGGGACAAAAAAAAATCCGTTTTTTTCAACCCCAAAAATAAAAAATAAAAATTTTTCAAATTTTTGAATAATTCAAAAGGGCGGGGGTTTTAATTAACCCTTTGGTTTGGGGGCTTTTTTACTTTTATTTAAAAAAACACGTGTTGAAAAGGGAACCCATACAATTTAAATTTTTTCCCCGGGCCCAATTTGGGGAGCGAAATTTTTTATACCCAAAAGGGGGTTCCCCAACCCTTGTTACGGGGTTAAATTTGGGGTCAAAAAAAAAAGGGTTATATTTTTTCATATACAAAAATAGCTTCATTAAAAAATTGTCTTTTACATTTTAGAACAAAAAAAGTATGTCAGAAGAGATGGGTGGGGGGCTCAAAAAAATGCGTGTGGCCCAGGGGGCAAAAAAAAAAATTTTTCGGAAACGGGCCCCAAGTCGAAAACACAGAAAAAAGGGGGAACGTGCAGAGGGGCCCCACCCCGGTGGGGCCCAACAATTTGCCGCGTAAATATAGCGGGGGCCTTTTTGTGTTGTTTTCAGAAAAACCCAAAGGGTTTTTTGTTTGGGTTTGGGAATTTGGTTTCATCCTCTTCCTCCCGTTTGACATCTGACAACCCCAGCCAAAGGAGCCCGGTGGGAACCTCGACACAACACTTAGTTGGCAGGGCCCCCCGGGAAAGGGGGTCAGGGGCCCCCCTCACCTTTTCAAAAAGCCCCCGGCCCCCTTTTCCCCATCCCATTTCCCCTCAGCCAGGGATCCAAACTATGTGGTTGGGCCCCACCCGCCACTATATAGCAAAAAAGGGAAAAAAATTTGAGGAGGGCGAGCCGGGCAGCTACTTGGCGGGCGAAGAAAGGGGGCCAAATACCCCCAGTTTCCCTTTGCAGTAGGCGGCAAAGTATAGATGTGGGAGAGTGCCCTGGGGAGGTCACTGTGGTGAGGGTCAGCCTCGGCCCCCTTAAACCCAAAAACGGTGATGAGGACGTAGTGACGATGAAAAAAAAATAGATGATGATGTAGCCGAACCCCCCAAATTGGGTGCCGGGGTGAAACAAGGGCCCCCATCATCGTCAGGAGAAAGGGGCGTCAGCTTGAGCGGGTTAAAGGAAAAAAAAGGCCCCAAACCAGCCAAAAAGGGGGTTTTGTGGCCCCTGGTCAGCGGGGTTTGCCCGCAGTGTGAAAGGGCGGGAGCCAAGCGGCCAAGGGGGTAAAAAAAACCCCCTTCGAAAAGGGCCCCAAAACGTAGCGGCCCCAAAGGGGTTTAAAAAAACCCCCCCGGGGAGCGGCCCCGGCCCGTAGCACTCAGGGCGGAGCCGTTGGCGGTTTAAAACAGTTTCTCGGCGGTTTTTGGAAATTTTTTGTAAAGGAAAAAAGGAGGAGCCGAATATGGGTTTATGTAGAATTTGTGGGAGAAAGTGAAGCGTGGGCCCGGGGGCAACGTTGGCACAAAAAGGCCCTGCGGCAAAAACATGCAGCGTCAAACCCTCCCCGGGGGGCCCCGGGGAAAAAAAAGTGGCCCCCAGATTTGGGTGGTCCTTTCCCGCCCCTCGCAGCCCAAAAAGCCGGGCATTGGCAAAAAATGCCCTTTCAGCCAAATTTAAGGCCCCCACCAACCCCCTTTTGGGAAGGGCCCGCCCGTTTTTCCTTTTTGGGCTTTTCCCCTCCCCCGGGGGCCAAAATGCTCCTGCTCCTACCGTTCTTTGGGGCCCCGCCCGTCGTTCAGAGAGGCGTTTTTTAAAGGGAAAAACAGTTTGCGTTTCCCAAAACCCTCCAAGGTGCAGCAGCCTGACCGTTTCTCCCGTCCAAGTTGTTTGGGGTTTTTGCCCGTCCCTCCCTTTCCAAAAAGGTGGACTCTGCACCCTTTCAGGAACTAAAGGGGTTGTGCCCAGCCCAGTTTGGGGGGTTCCAAGCCGTTAAATTTTTTTTAAAAAAAGGCCCCCAAAATACCAGCCTTTTATAAAAAATGTAGAAAAAAGAAAGGGGGTCAAATCCTTGGGCTTATCGGGTTTGTTCCCCAAAGGTTCCAACCCCGGCAGCGCCCCGGCGTCTGGAGCTGTAACTCCCGGTTAAAGGGGCCGTTTCCCTGTCCTTTTCGGCCCCCCCTGGGTTGAATGTGCTTCCTGCCCAGGCCCTACCCAAAAATTGGAAAAGGGAAAGCCCCTTTCTCCTCAACGTTGTCCAAACTGCTGCCTCCCGCCGCCCAATGTCCCCTCCTCCTCCCCCCCACCCCCACCCAAACCTTTTCAGCCCTTTCCCCAAAATACCCCGCTCCATCTACCCCCAATTTTTGTAGGGAAACCCGCGGGGTCCGGGAGTTTTAACCTAGTTGCCTTGCGGGGAAGAAGTAAAACAGGGGGGGAAAAGCTCCGCGTTCTGCAAACCAAAGGAAAAAGTTGTGTGGCTTTTTTCCCCGCCCAAAAACAAAAACGGGGAAACCCTGGTGGGCGGGACAATGGGGGAAAAATTTGGGGTCCGGCTTGCAACCCAGGAGGGGGTTTTGGGCCCTGCGCCACCCGGGGGCCGTGTTTTAAAATTTGGGTTGTAAAAAGGTTCCCGGGAAGGGCTTCCAACCCAATTCAGAACATTCTGAAAATGGCCCGGAAAAATGTTTCATGCACTTTATCATTCGAAAAAAAGCCGGAAAAACCCTCCTCGAGTTTTCCGCGGGAAACGGGGGGGCCCCCCCCCAAAGCTTTTGATATGCGATGTTTCCAAAACCCCCTGGAAATTTCCCGCCTGCACCTGTTGGGAAAACCCCATTGTTGATGAACCGGGGAAAGGCCAAAATTTAAAGAATTTTTTTTTTGGTTTTTGGCAGAAAAGAAAATACTCCCCTGTGTTTAAATTTTTAAAGTAAGGGGGGGGGGCCCCGTTGGCAGCTCATGGGGGGACACCCGCCGTTTTTTTGGGGGCCATTCGAGGAGGCCACGGTTTTTTGTCAGTCGCCAGGACTTCGGGGGAATAACGGGCATTCCACCCGCTTCATTTTCCTTTGGGAAAAGATGCTGAAAAAAAAATTTTCCCCGGGCAGGGGGGCTGGAGGATTTTTGGCGACTAAAAATCTCGGGGCCACATTTAACCGGTTTGGGGGCTGAAATGGGGAGGAGGGAGGAGGAGGAGGAACCCTTTGGGAAAACAGAAGCATTGTCTGGTGAAATGGTGGGGGTTTTTTACCCAAAGGGGGACAAGAAAAAGGGGGGGGAAGGGGGCGCTTGGGGGAGGTGGAAAGGAGTTTTGGGAAGGAGGCCCGATGACCCCCCCAAGCACCGTGGGGTATACAAATGGGAAATGGGAGGCAGGGGAGGGCCCCCCCGGAGTCAAATTGTGCAGATGTCCCCCGCGTTTCTTATTTGCCGGGGGATTTACAAAACCGAAAAAAGTCAGCATCCGGCAAAACCCCGGGGATGGCTTTTTGGCCTCTTTCCCCCTATTTTGGCCCTCGCTTTCCGGTCCAAAATGGGGGGCCTTTTTTTTCCCGCTATTTGAGAGGGGAAGGAACCCAAAATCAAAATACTATAGGGAAATCCTCCCAATCAGTTGGCCGCTGGGCCCATGGCGGCATCGTTTCCCCCCTTGGGCGGGGCTGACCGGGGGGGTTTTCTCAGCCCCTCACGTACTACTGCCCCCGGCTGGGTGGGGGGGTGGGGGGGGGTAAAAGGAAAACAGTTTTTAAACTCCATCCCCGGCCCGGGAACCCAAGTCTGGAGTCACTAAGAGCAGGGTTCCTTTCACCCCCCCCTAAATTGAGGAAGGGCAGTCACCCAAAAACAAAAACCCCAGCCGCAGAAAAGGGCATGGAGCATTCCTGAACCAAAACCAGGTTGTGGCCCACTTGGCAGCACTTGCCCCCCCCCAGTTAGGAAAGTCGTAGGACTACCCGGGCCCGCCAAAAAAGGATGTGGGGGGCCCCAACTTGCCGGGGTTTTGCAGTGGGGGAAGGGTGTTTTGGGGCCCCGGGCCCCGTTTGTGTGGCATCAGGGGCGGGGGTTCAGTGCCGGCGGGGGGCCATCTGTTACCCCCCAAAGGGGGAAACCGCTTGTCCAAAGGGGAAATGTTGAAGACCTGACCTTTGTCAAGTTGATTTAGGGGGAATCGGCCAGGATTTTTCCCCCACACCAAAGCCCTTGGGGGTTTGTCGGGTTCAAACACCTGGGGCCCCAAACCCCTTTCGGAAAGGGGCCCCCCGCCTTTTTGGCCCCAAAAAACCTTTCTGATAGTTTTCCCCTCTGCCCACCCCGTCTTTAACCCGGGACTGGTATTGCCCCCCACTAAACACTGTCATTGTGCCACTCTAAAGTGCTTCTTTCTGTGCTGCTGTTGCTGTTGCCGTGACATCCCACAATGTTCATTGTGCCACCCCTTTCGGTGGGATGTTTTGCCACCTCCCGAATGTCCCTTGTGCCCTCTCTCCCGACCTCATTTTGTTTCTCCGTCTACCTCCTTTTCTCTCGTCAATTTTGCCCTGCCTGAACTCTTGTGCTTTTCCCCCCCGTGACCTTTCCCCTTTTCAAATCCCTTGTGCCCCCCTCTGGTTTCCTAATTTTCTATTTTTGCCAAACCGAGAATGTCATTGTGCCACTCTTGACCCTAATTTTGTGCTGTGAATCCCGTGGGGCCCTCCAACCCCTGTGTTTAATTTTGCCACTGTTGACATCTTTCTGCGGGGTGGCTGTGCCGTGGGCCCCCCACACTGTGGCCCCACTCCCGTTTTTGCCACCCCCAGAAAAAATTTTTCATTGTGCCATGGTTTTGGGCCCCATGCTTTCTGTTTTGGCTGCGGCCCCTGCCCTCCACACTGTGTCATTGTGCCCCTGTCTGGGAATTAAAGCTGCCCGCCCGTTGGGTCCCGAAGTGCCCCCCCACTGTTCATTGACCCTCTTTGGCCTACTCCCTTTTTTTTCCAGGGTCCAGAAATTTGTTTTTGTGCCAATGCCTGACCTCATGCTGCTGCCACCGTGACTCCAAAATTTTTTGTTTATTGTGCCACTCTGCGGCCTGTAATGTTTTGCCACCCCTTTAAGGAAAATGTCTTTGGCCACTTGTTTAACCCTCATGCTGTGTGGTGCCCCCCGTCACCTCCCCACCCCTGTCACTAAGGGTTTCCAAAAAGGCTTCAGTTTGTTTTTTTTCCCAGTTTTGCTGGGTTTTTCTTTATCCCGGCTACGTTCCTGCTTCAGTTTTTTGGTCAGTTTTGCCCCCCTAAGTGCCCAGGGCTTTTTTAGTGAAGCGTTTTTAAAAAGCGGCGGGGGTCCTTGGCGGTCCAATACTAAAACACAAACATTGTTTGAAGACCAAACCCAAAACTCCCTTTGCATATTTAAAACATGGCCCCAAAGTTCTTTCGCAACCCGCAGGCTCTGGGGCAGCCTGGAAATAGGGTGTTTTTTTTAAATGATTCGTGCCCAAGTAAATTTGGACCGAAACGAATTTTTTTGGGGAAAATTTGGCGAAGTGACCGAACCGAATTTTTGGAAAATTCGCCCCCTCTTACTCCTAAACAAAAGGGTCAAAGGGGCAAAAGTGAACACACTTTTACAATCAAGGGGCAAATGTAAAGCCTTTTCCATTAATTTCTGCCCCGATATAACCTTCAACAATTTACCCTATGGAAACCCCATAGAGGTCAGACCACCAGCTCAGGGGGGGCATCCCCTGACAATGGAAATTTTAGCATGATTCAGGTATAAAAAGAGGGACTCACAAAAGACGTTCTTATCTGATGAAATCTTTCTTTTTCTCTCATGTGTGTTCTTTTTTCCCCTTTTTTCTCCCTATAGTCCAAAATTTTCCATGACAAATTCTCCCGGCCCCCACTCGTCCCTGCAGAAAATTACACACAAATATTTTAGGGAAACCTCCCCCTTTTCCCGCGCCCTTTTTTTTACCTATTCCCCTCTTTTTAAAACTTCTCAGGTGTGGGTAGTGGGTTCAAAGCCCTTAGTTTAGAGCCACAGGGCTCCTTTGGGGGGACTGAAGGGGGGGGGGGTTTGGGAAAAGGCTAACTTTCCCGGAGATTATGCTACAGCTATGAGCTGCTACCCACAGAATCATATCACCAGGTAGGTAGGCAAGTCCCTAGGTAGGTAGGCAATGTGCAAGGCCCCAGATAGCTAGGTAGGCCCTATTTAGGTAGGTAAACCCCGTTGGATAAGTTAGTAGGCCGGCCCCAGGCAGGTTATTGGGTAAGCCAAAGTGAGAAAAGTAGGCCACAGGTAGGTAGGTAAATAGCCCCTCAGGTAGATAAGTAGACCCCAGTTAGGTAGGGTGTAGGTAGGTGTTGGTGAGTCCCAGTTAGTTAGGATGCAGGTAGGTGGTGGTCCCAGATAGTTAGGGAGCCAGTCAGGTAGGCTGTATGTAGTTAGGGCCACCTTTAGGTAGGCTGCAGGTAGTTAGGGCCCAAATCACGTAGGTTGCAGTTAGTTAGGGCCCACTTTAGCTAGGTATAAGGTAGTTAGAGCCCCTTTAGATCGACTGCAGGTAGTTAGGACCCCCTTTAGGTAGGCTGTAGGTAGTTAGGACCCCAGTTAGGTAGGCTGCAGATAGTTAGGGCCCCCATTAGGTAGGCTGCAGATAGTTAGGGCCCCCATTAGGTTGGCTCCAGGTAGTTAGTGACCCAGTCAGGTAGGCTGTAGGTAGTTAGGGCCCCAGTCAAGTAGACTGCAGGTAGTTAGGGCCCCGGTCAGGTAGGCTACAGGTAGTTAGGGCTCCAGTTAGGTAGGCTGCAGGTATTATGGAACCCTTTAGATAGGTTGCAGGTAGTTGAGGCCTCCTTTAGGTAGGCTTCAGGTAATTAGGGCCCCCTTTAGGTAGGCTTCAGGTAGTTAGGGACCCATTTAGGTGGGCTGCAGGTACTTAGGGACCCATTTAGGTAGACTGCAGGTAGTTAGGGCCCCTTTAGGTAGGCTGCAGGTAGTTAGGACCCTTTTTAGGTAGGATTCAGGTAGTTATTGCCCCCTTTAGGTAGGCTGCAGGTATTTAGGGCCAGATTTCTCATAAAAAAAAAACAAAAAAAACAATTCTCCCGTTTCCGAACATGATCAGCAGCAGGTCGGCCTACTTCTAGTGAAGCCTGGCGTAGGCAATGCGACAATGTAACGTCATCATGACTCCTACGTCACCACTATTGGCTGGCACCTGGTACATTTAAGGCTTAAGACCTTAGGCCTACCAGGGGGAATAGTGGGGCCCTGTCTCTGAACGCTCAAGACACAGGGCCCGGGCGTTTGAATTAGGATGCTGTGACCGAGTCCCAGGTAGCAGTGGCATTATTTCCAGGGCCCACAGGAGCTCTGGGCCATCGGGACATAGACTCCTTGGTTGGTAGCACAGAGGAATAACCTCCTGGAGTTTGTGCTATAAATATGGCCTGAACCCCCTAGAATCATATTGTAAAGCCTGAACTCCATCCCTTATACCCCCAGAAGATCAACCACAGCGTGACCTTCAGGCAATGCATAGAATGACATTTAGTACTGTCATGCTTTTGTAGGGCTTCTGTTTTTCTACAGATTTCACTGGACTATGTTGGACTCATTGGACTACATCAGGCATGCATTGGATCCATCAATTTAATAATAAAACAAGTTGTTTAGTAGTGTTAGTAGTGTTAATTTAAATAAAGTGTTTTGTCGTTATTTAGGTGTTTTCTTTTTTTTTTCACAATTTTACTCCAGTATTAGCAGATGGAGATATAGGGATGTTAATGGGGATGTTGAAATTACCCATGATGAGAATGGGTGTTTCAGTAGAAAGGAATTGAGAGACCCAGGCAGCAAAATGGTTAAAAGTAATGGAGAGGTGTCTGCCAGACACTTCCATTGCTAACACTGGAAAAAATGGTAATAAAAACACTGACACAACACAAAAAACTCTTTATTTGAATAAAAACTTTGAGACACACCCTGTGTCAGGCAGCTGCTGCCAAAGCAAATAGGATCCTGGGCTGTATTAAAAGGGGCATAGAGGTACATGATGAGAACATCATGTTCCCCTTATACATACCACTGGTCAGACCACACATGGAATATTGTGTACAGTTTTGGACATCAGTTCACAGGAAAGACTGTAGAATTTGAACAGGTTCAGAGGCGGGCATCAAACATAATAAAAGGACTGGGTGGACTGCAATACCCAGAAATATTAGCACGATTAGGGTTATTTAGAGGAGAGGGGCTGGACATAATAAATCTGTATAAATATATTAAAGGCAGATAAAGGACCTGCAGATCATTTCCTAGATGTACTAAATTACAAGTTTACAGTGGTTATTTAGAGGAGAGGGTCTGGACATAGATAATATATAACATGTTATAGTGACGTCAATGAGAACTTCATTTAGATGTAATTATACATAGTGATTGTACTAGGATTCATGAGAGGGCTGGATACATTTCTAGATGTAATAATTATAACAAGTTTAGTGACCAGGATTTGGAGAAGGGTTGGATACTTTTAGATGTATAATTAACAAGTTATAGTGACCGGAATTCTGGCAGAAGGTACTTATCTAGTGAATCATACATTGTTCAATAGATCTAGCTGATCATTTCTAGATTAATAATAAACAATTATAGTGACCAGGATTCTGGAGAAGGGCTGGATACATTTCTAGATGTAATATATACAAGTTTAGTGACCAGGATTCGGAAAGGTTGATACATTTTAGGTAATATAACAAATTAAGTGACCGATTCTGGAGATAATTGATAGGATATTCTATTGGTTCTACCTATGGTTTTGCTCCTCAGATCAACACTATAGGACAGTAGGCTGAACTGGATGGACGTTTGCCTTTTTGGCCTTACAAACTATGTAACATTATCCATCCATTTTATTAAAGAAATGGATCAGACTCTGGCCCAACATAGTCCAAAGCTGAAACCAGCAAAAATACAGAAACACTATTCAGTGTATGACTGACAGCTACCTAAAGTGCTTAGGGAAGCATGAACATTTAACATTGCCCTGCAGATAGGTAGACCAGATTTTAGGTAGGTAGACACCAGTTAAGCAAGTAGACCTTCAAATAAATAAGTCAAACCCATGCTCTTAGGTAGGTAACAACCCTGTAGGTCTGTTAGGTAAATGCCTAACTAGACAGATAGGCAGCTACATAAAAATTACCCAGGGAGGTAGGTAAGCAGGCAGGGCCCCAGGTAGGTAGGCAAGAAGACATGGACCAGATAGGTAGGTAGGTAGGCAAGGCTTCAGGTAGGTAGGTTGTTTGGGCCTAGGATTCTTAGGTAGGCAAGACCCTAAGTAATAATGAAGTAGGCAGGCAAGGCCCAAGCTAGGTTGCTAGGCAAGTCTGCAGGTAGATGGAACTAAAGTATGTAGAAATGCAACATCCTATGTAGGTAGGCTAGCAATGACCCAGGTAGGTAAGCACCATCCCAGGAAGGTAGGTAGGCAAGAACATAGATAGACAGGGAAGGCCTCCATTAGGTAGTAGGGTTGGTCCTAGGTACATAGGTAGGTTGAATGTCCCCAGACAGGTAGAAAGGCCCAAAGTAAGTAGGTTCCAGGTAGGTAGTCCCACGTAAGTACAACGGTGGTTCATATGTTGGTAGGTAGCCCCCCATCTATAATAGTGCTCCCTTTAGTAAAAAAAACAAAAAAACAAACTCACATCTCCTTGTTCCCCTGATGGTTGGTAGGAGGGCTTCTGAGGGTGAAGCCTAACATAAGGGGGTGCGATGTGACGTCAGCATGTTGCCTACATCAGGACGCATCCCCAATGCCTTACAAAGTCCTACAGCATAAACCAATTGAAATGTACATGTACTGTTCCTAGTAGTGTCCATGAAGGATTTCTGAGGCCATAACCCCTTCTGGTGCTGTGGTGCCACATTGCTAAGGAAAGGTGAAAATCTTTACATTGTATTAAATGAAGCTCTAGTCACAGCACATCTTAAGAAGAGTGGCCTCCTCACCTCCTTACCCCATTCTTGCAGCGGCTACAGCGAATAGACAGCAGGGCGAGCATACCTATCTCTATGTTTACTTCCAAGTGTATCCAAGCACACCAATCTACCCACAAAAATACATCTGTCCAGGAAGGCTTTGTGGCATCTTAGATTTACATGGAACATTTGAAAGTCCAGTTGTGTTTTTTTTTAGCTACAGCTTTCTTCTAATTTTTATTTTCTGTGGAACTAATACTGAGGGAGGTTACAGTCACCATTCTAGGAGGACCAATGACAGATCCTGCACTGAAAACAAAGTGACTGTAAATTAATCTTCTCTTACATTTAGCAATACTTAACCGCTTACTGACACAAGATGTATAAGTATAGCCTGGTGTTGGCAAATTCCTATGTAGTGGGATTACACAGTAATCCCACTACTTAGAAGGTTGGTGTCAGATGCTAATTGCAGCTGATACCCATCATTAACAGCAGGGAATGGAGGCGACTCAGTGCTGTTAAATCCAGTGACTTGCAGGTTGACGTCTTCTATTTCCTTTTCTTCTCCATCCGGTCCAGACCGACGGCAGAGAGAGATGTCACCATCCCGGCCACTGCGAGAGCAGAGAGAGGTGGTCGGTTACCTAGGAAACCTTTTGTTAACAAGCAGGAAATAAGAACTGCTCTTAAGAGGAGCAAAAACAGTGATATATTTTGTAATAGTCTTTATTTAACCCCTTAACGACCGCCCACCGTCTTTTGACGGCGGGCATTTCAGGTCGTTCGTCTGCAGCGACGTCTTTTGACGTCGCTGCAGACATCGGGGTTTGCTGCGCCCGGCGCCGCAATTGCGCTGGGACCGGGGCTGTACTACACAGCCTCGATCCCAGAGCATGTCCTGCAGGCATCGGGCAGCGGAGTAAACCTCCGCAACCCGATGCTTTAACCTTTTGATTGCGGCGGTGCATTACCGCTGCGCAATCAAAGGGATCCCCTGCTCTGTCGGGTGATCAGAGCTCAGGGACCTAGAGTGGCCCCAGAGCTGTCTGTGTAACAAGCCAGTGATTAGGACGCACTGTGTGCTGTCCTAATAAACTGCCTGTGTCAAACTGACACAGATTAGCATGTATTAGCATATATGAATATGCTAAAACTTACTAAGTGTAAAAAAAAAGTTAAAAAAATGTTAAACAGTTTTCTTTCATGGGATAAAAAAAAAAAAGTACAAAAAAACATAAAAAGTGAAAAAAAAAAAGAATAAAAAAATAAGTAATAAAATAAAAATAAATATTAATAAAAAAAAATTGTACATAAATTACACGCACAAAAAAAACCTACACATATTTTGTATCCACACGACCGTTAATAACTTGTAGAATTAATCTAACAAGTTATTAAGTGTGAAATGTGAATTGTGTAAAAAAAAAATTAAAAAACTAAAAAAATTTGTAAAAAAAATAAAAAAAAATTCTGCAATTATTTATAAGTGTACTTAAACTATTCCTTATAAAGTACAACTTGTCTCGAATAAAACGAGGCCTCATCCAACCGCGTCATTAAAAAAATAAAAAAGTTACAACTGTTTAAACGCAAGGAGGCCAAAACTAAAAAAATGTTCTGGTCATTAACTACTTTTCAAGCGTTCGGCTTAAGGGGTTAAATTTGCCTACATGTTTAAAGCTAATGAATGTGGTGTAAAAACCCCTCTAAGACAAAACCAATTATGTAATGTAGGGGTTATATTTTAGGGGTTATGCTCCAAGGATTTTACGCTCCAATTTAAAGTCTACAATAAAAAGTGACATCTTCAGAAGTTCTTTTTCAATCTTAATGTGAACGTAAGAAAAATACGTCAGCACAGACAATTTGAAAACAAGTATTACATAATGTTGTCAAATGAAATGGAATATATTAAATAAAAAAAAACTTCCTTATAATCCTATAATTATTTCCTTGTGGTAATATACAATAAAACCTGTGTCCTATATACACTGTCATCATTGGCATTTAAGGAGGAAGAAGATTTTATGTCTATAAACATAAATGCAGGATTAACAAGAAATAATGCAAAAGTCACACATAGCACAGAAGGTCAAATCCTTCCTTTATTCTATTGCCAGATACTTTCCTGTTATAAAATGTCAGACTGGAAACAAAGCCAAAGTCAAATTACATAGAACGTTCTCTATTAAAGGACGGCTTTATTTTCAGTGAACAATTACCTATTCATGCTGCCACCCACCAGGACGTGGTTATACCTTGTAGAAATGCTTTCACTTTAGGTCTAGATGGGAACAAAATGTAGACAGTAGCATCGGAATGGAGGAACAGGTCATGCAAAAATAGCACATTTTTTAAATGTTCAAGTTCAACCTTTCCAAGATCAATAATTCATTGCTTAACAATTTAAAACCCTCAATTCCATTTATTATAACAGTGGCTTCTAAAAGCCTTCCTACCCCTTGAACTGCTCCTCCTTTAAAAATGTAGCCATAATCTTAAAGGGGCTGTCTCACTACAAGGATTGCTGCTTTTTATGTTAAAGATCTTGCAAAAACAAGTCACTCTGCAATATGTGTCCATTAACAGTGTCTTTCCTCTTCCTAGATATCCCCTCTTGTATGAGCTGCATCAGCTCCTCAGGTTGCTATAGCTATAGACCTGTTCAATATCTCCTGATAGGCTGACAACACTGGTTGCTATAGCTACAGACCTGGCTTCTACTGCAGCCTACTAGAGGCCAGTAAACACGCCCCTGAATTCAAAGTGAAACCAAGAAAATAGGACTGAGGTAAGATGAATCAATGTAGTGAGACAACCCCTTTGATTATTTAAAATCCTCAATTCCATTTATTATTACAGTAGATTCTAAAAGTCTTCCTAACCCTTCAACTGTTCCTCATTTAAAAACCTTAAATGTATTTTATTGATATTTTATGTGATAGAGTCACACAACATAGTGAGTGTATTCAGCTCCCTGGAGTCAATACTTAGTAGGATCACCTTTAGCTGCAATGACAGCTGCAGTCTATTGGGGGATGTCTCTACCAGCTTTGCACATCTAGAGGCTGGAATGAATGTTTGCCCATTCTTTGCAGAATAGCTGTAGCTCAGTCAGATTGGTTGTTATATGTGTGTTAACAGTAGCTTTCAAGTCCTGCCACAGATTCTCAATGGACTATAGGTTTGGACTGTGACTGGGTCATTGTAACACATGCATCTGCTTTGATATAAACCCTTCCATTGTAACTTTTGCTGTGTTATTAGGCTCATTGACAGTAATTTCTTCTATATACAAGAAGAGCAGTCAGTCACTGATAGTACCGCTTACCAGACTCCTTAACCCAGAACAAGCAGGGATTTACACAACATACCAACTCTACAAAATCTTTCCCCACAGAACTATATACTGTATCAACCTTCTCAACTCTCTCCACTCTAGAATATGCTACCACCAGATCAGATGTTTTTTTATTTTTTTTATTTAACAGGTTCCCTTTAAGGAATTGTGTTGAGGTGCTTGTGCCTCAACAATGCAGAGTAGGTCGATAAGTCTGTCTATAATTTTATGGTGCTCTACTCCCCAAAAGCTACATTAAAGGCTTCTCATCCAGCATATTAGAACCTTGTTCTGTACTGACGTGAGACATATATCCTCCCCAATATTCTTTAACCTCTTAACACTGAGGCCTATTTTTTTACGCTAGTTCTTCCCTCCCCTACTTCCCAAAGTCATAACTTTTTTTATTTTTCCACCTACAGAGACAAATGAGGGTTTAATGTTGCGGGACAATATGTACTTTCTAATGGTAATATTCATATTACCATAGACTATACTAGGAAACTGCAAAAAAAAAAAAAAAAAACTACCGTATATACTCGAGTATAAGCCGAGTTTTTCAGCACAAAAAATGTGCTGAAAAAAATCCCCTCGGCTTATACTCGAGTCACTGTCGGCACTCGAGCGCTGCGATGGCCCGTGCGCCGACAGGGACGCTTCCGTTATATGCGACTCCTCAGGGAGCACATATAACTGAATCCCGAGTCAGCTGACAGCGTTCGGGCGCTGCGGTGGCCCGTGTGCTGTCAGCTATCTCTTCCCCTGCATGCGACTCCTCCGGAGCGCACACAGGAGAAGAGATACCCACTGCGGGGCAGAGAGCAAGCACTCCCTGCTCCGCAGTGGACTCCGGGCGGCCGCAAACTTGCGGCCGTCCGGAGTTTCCGACACAGGCAGCGTGTGTCATCACGCTGCGTGCGCGGCCTGATGACATCACCCACCTGTGCCGCGAAGACCGAGGAGCGCGCCCCGGAGACTGAGCAGCGGGGATCGAGGTAAGTGGTTGTTTTTTTGTTTTAAAACGATGCCTATACCTGCCTATAGCCTGCCTATACCTGCCCTATACCTGCCTAGTACTGCCTATACCTGCCCTATACCTACCTAGTACTATCTATACCTGCCTAGTACTGCCTATACCTGCCTATACCTGCCTAGTACTATCTATACCTGCCTATACCTGCCTAGTACTGCCTATACCTGCCCTATACCTGCCTAGTACTATCTATACCTGCCTATACCTGCCTAGTACTGCCTATACCTGCCCTATACCTGCCTAGTACTATCTATACCTGCCTATACCTGCCTAGTACTGCCTATAGCCTGCCTATACCTGCCTAGTACTGCCTATACCTGCCTAGTACTGCCTATAGCCTGCCTATACCTGCCTAGTAATGCCTATACCTGCCTAGTACTGCCTATACCTACCTAGGGGACCTATACCTGCCTATTGCCTGTCTAGGGGGACCTATGACAGCCTATACCCTGCATATACCTGCCTATAGCCTGCCTAGGCGACCTATACCTGCCTATAGCCTGCCTAGGGGGACATATAGCTGCCTATACCAGCCTATGGGATACATTAAACTGCCTATACATGCCTATAACCTGCCTATGGGGGACATTAAACTGCCTATACCAGCCTATATCTGCCTATGGGGGACATTAAACTGCCTATACCTGCCTATGGGGGACATTAAACTGCCTATGTAATTTTATTGGTATCTATTTTTATTTTTAAAATTCACCAGTAGCCGCTGCATTTTCCACCCTAGGCTTATACTCGAGTCAATAAGCTTTCCCGGTTTTTGAGGGAAAAGTAGGTGCCTCGGCTTATACTCGGGTCGGCTTATACTCGAGTATATACGGTAAGTGGAGCAAAATGTGAAAAAAAAAAAAAAAAGTACTTGTGCCATGTTTGCAGAGGTTTTGTTTTTATGGTGTTCAATCTTCGGTAAAATGATGTGTTATCTGAATTTTACAGGTTGATACGGAACCGGCAATACCAAACATGTACGGTTTATGTTATGTTTTGGTAACTGTAAAAAAATTCCAAACATTTTCTATCTTTTAAATTTGTGCTGTGGCGCCATATTCTGCAGCCAATAACTTTTTTGTTCTATCACCTACAGACTTGAGTGAGGGGCATTTTTTGCGGTTTGAAGTGTACTTTTTATTGCTACCAGTTTGCTACATGTGACTTTTTTGATCAAATTTATTCCAATTTTATGGGACTTGAAATGATCAAATTTTTTTTCTTCTACAGTGTACTGGATAGATGATGTTATATTTTAATAGATCAGACTTTTTCAGATGCAATTTAAACTTTAAGGGCGACATGTATGATCGGGCTTTTCGCCTGTTTTTTGGAGTAACCTGCGCCTCCCGGCCCGAATCTCCCTGTCAGACGCAGGGATGCAGTGTTAGGCGCAACGTTCGCCACTTTCGGCTGCGCCCTGCATGAAGGGGCGGGCAATGGGCGCGGTGTGGGCGTGCTGTAGGCATGTACGATCGCGAGTCGGCAAAGTGCGGCGCATTGCAGCGCTCGGCAGCTCCGACAGTCAGACCTAGATTATTTTGGTCTAAATGCTCCGGCGGAGGCGAAGTGAAGCGAGAACGGAACATGCGAGAAAACATAGAAGATCGTAACAGAAATCTCAGCGCTCCGCTCCGTGCCGCATGCAGTATGATTTAGAAAAAAATCGCCTTTATAAAGGCGGAAAATTCTCAGAAAAAGAGCTCAAACCTTAAAAATAAAAAATAATAAAAAAATCACTTTCCAAAAATCTAGGCTGGCGCAATATCAAGAATTAGGATATTGGAAATTGCCGGGAAATACAGTAATTCAAATTCTGAAAGCTATTCTCATTGGTCGGCAGAAACCGGCCAATCAGATTAGGAGCGACAGTGAACCATTAAAACCTATGGAGAGCTATTGACCAATCAGAATCAAAGCCGGGACAGTTCAAAGTACAGTAAAAATGCAGAAAAGAGCTGATTGGTTGAGCTAGCGGGGGCTTGGCTATCTCGGCAAATCAGAATAGGAGCGACAGGGACCCATTATAGACTATTGAGAAGTTTGAAACAATCAAAATAAAAGGCGTGACAG
Organism: Phyllomedusa bahiana; assembly: GCA_025379985.1. NCBI lineage: Eukaryota > Metazoa > Chordata > Amphibia > Anura > Hylidae > Phyllomedusa > Phyllomedusa bahiana. The sequence continues at coordinate 20,775 of JAODAL010059835.1, forward strand.
TTCAAAATACAGTAAAAAGTCCGAAAAGAGCTGATTGTCTGAGCTAGCGGTGGCTTGGCTATCCCAGCCAATCACAGCGCGAGCTTCTTCTCCCATTGTAGTCTATGGAGAGATCGGCGCAATGCAATCTCGGCGCTCAGCGCCGTGCGGCATGGAGTATGAATAAAAAAAAAAATAATTATTAAGTGTAAATCATTATCAGATAAAGAGCTGAAACCTTCTCTAAAAATAAATCAGTTAAATCCCGAACAACGCGTTTGTCGCCGAGACTGGCGCTACATCAGGAATTGCAATAGAGAGAATTGCCAGGAAATACAGTAGTTCAAATTGTAACGAAAATAAAGAAATAAACAGGATTTTATTGATTTAATATTTTTTTTTTCGTTACCCTCATATTATTATTCATTTTATATACACATCGGGCAACTTCTTAGTTCTTACATGATTTCGGGGAATTTACAGTTATT
>JAODAL010059836.1:0-21240 GCA_025379985.1 Phyllomedusa bahiana
CTATCTATTTTGTCATAATCTTATGCTGCAAAATTGTGACTGGCTTACACTCTGTAGAGTTATTAAATACAGTCTTTATTATGGATCTAGTAATAAGACGCATCTGAGCTTTGCATTCTGTTCATTTTACTTGCACCTGGTTTCTATGTATGTGCTGTCTTTTTATACAAATGCTGTAACTCTTGCATATCTTCCAAATAAACTTGATTTTGTTTATAAAAAAAAACAATCTCCAGAATGGCTTGGATGCCTTTCATAATTTTATAGTATTACAGGTTATGGACACTGGGCTCGGGAGATGAGACGCGATCCATGAATTTTTTTCTGATTGATGGATTTGGAGTCAGGAAGGGTTTCATCATCTAGCAATAAGACATTACCATCCAAATTATAGGTGGTTTTTAACTTCCTCTAGATCAAAACAGTAGGCGTATAGGTTTTACTTAGAGTTTTCTATTTATTTATTTATTTTTATCCTTGTGAACCATGTAAATAGCAAATTGAGCGTCCACCCCGACACATGATATGACCGTGACACAGACTTCCTTTCTAGTTCCCTGTGTTACTCCTGATGATTGTTCCATGTCAAACTATATCCTAGACAACTGGGACAGCAGCTTTATCTGCAAGTCTCTGTCACCTGCTGGAAAGTGTCAGCGCAATATATCTCCGACCCCTCTGGGGACAAGACATGATCTCAACAAAACCTCCAGAGGTGTCCGCCATCAGGATGTGACCAGTTGTGAGGTCGGGCATACATGGAGAGACTTATTCTTTTCATGGACGGTACAATGTGGAGGTCAGTAACAATGTGGAGGTCTAGTAACAACCACATGATGCCAGGACCAAGGTTTCTAGCAGAACACTGCCGATCACACTACCTCCGCCATCTTGTCATCTCCTCCCCAGGTAAGTGACGCACCCGGCCATACACATGAGGAAAAATGGGATTAATCAGACCAGGACACTCCATGTGGGCACTTCTGGTGGTAGACAGGGGTCAGAAGTGGCCATCTCAGACTGCACCTTCAGGGCCCATACCCAGCAGGATTTTACACACAATTATGGCTCGCTACACGCACATTACACCAGTATGGCTAAGCTGCATGCACATCACACACACTTATGGCTCAGCTACACTCACATAACACCCGCAAGGCCAGGGCTGTTCCTAGGATAAATTGCACTTAAGGCAGGGTGGAGAAATTTTGTCAGGTCTACTGTCATGATCATGCCCGAAAGACCCATAGCTTTGAATCCTAGTCACCGGCCACGGCTGTTGCGACGTAAGCCGTGGTTTCTAACATAGTGTCTGCATTTGTGTTTACTAGTGTGAGCTCGGTTTTCCTCCCTGCAATCTTGATTGATTCCCGGCCGACGCCCGGGCCAGGAATCATCCAGCACTCCACGGGTTAACCTGGCTCCTTGCTCCTGGTGATTGACAGCTCTATCTTCCTATCTGGTCTTCCATTTCTTCCTCCTATTGCCTTTGTTTTTAGTTCTCCTGGAAGATATTTAAGGGCTCTTCTGTCTCCTCTCCTTGCCTGTTATACTGGTCTGTTTCTGCCTCTCTCTCTCTATTCTGTGCCTCCCTGGTTACCTTACTCTGCTTGTTTCACGTTTATTCTTCTGGCTTCTGACTTTGTACTGCATTCCCGATTGTTACCGACTTGGCTTGCCTGACCTTCCCTTATTGTGTTTTGTATTGTTTGTCTGTGTCTTGTGTTTTCATGCTATTCAGTATAGCACTCAGTCTTCTGGTTGGGGCCAACCTATTAAGGAGTCGGGCACCCCAAAATGCAGGGACAGGGGTCGGGACCAGTGTCAGGCCCTCACACTGTCTGTGTCTGTTTGTGTGCCCCTGACCGGTCCCTTACATCTACAATTTTGTTGTGGGTGTGCTGAGACAGCTCTTGGCTATGGTGGAGAGGTTGAGTGTGATTAATTGAATGTGTGGCAAGGTGTCTTTTACACTGGTAACATGTTCAAACAGGTGCAATTAATACAGGTAAAGAGTGCAGAGTAAGAGGGCTTCTTAATCCTTTGCTGACATTAGACGTACCGGGATGTCCTAGCGAAATGAGAATTCCTGCAAATGGATGTACAGGTACGTTCTGGACATCATGCAAGCTCACAAGAGGGGCCGCACGATCGGAGCATGGAACCAGCTGTGATCATGGCAGCTAAGGGAAAGACAGAGGAAAGTAGCTCACTCTGTCTCCATCAGCAGTGCCGCAATGTGATCAAGGCTACCTAAAGCTTTCCTAGCAACCCAGAAGCCTACCCGTCTGCCTGTGACTAGTTGTCACGATACTGGTGTATACTGCTTGAGTCCAATGGCGGGGCAAGGTATAACACAGGGAGGTGGATAGATAGCGAAGTCCCAGGAAGGTAATAGGTAGCTGCTTGGTAAACTGAGCAGAGGTTAGACGGTGCAGCAACAGCAGGCAATATATGATAGCGCAGGGTAAACGGCTATACGAAGGAACAAGGCTGGACGGCAAGGTCCAAGGCGAGAGGACTGTAAAGCAGGAGCTAAATACAATACTCAAGCACTGGGTAATAGGCTTGAGGAGTTAATATAGGAACCAGGAACAGGAAACAAGATGGCACCCAACTGAGACACAATCCACCATCTTGACTGAGGGCAAAACACAGATAGCAGGAGATTCCTGACACTAGTGTTGATCGAGCCGTTCAAGAAAAGTTAAGTTCGAGTAGGAGCATCTCGACTTTTTCTAACTCGAACCAAACATTTTACTGTTCTTTCGAGTCATGTTTGAGTTTGACATGGCGTTCGACACGCCATTTTAAGGGTTTTCAGCGCCTTTCGGCGGGTATCCAATCAATGCAGAGCACCGAGAAATGTCAGAAACCTCATCGCTGAGGTGTAGGGCTCTCATTGGCTGCTAAAATCACATGACCATGTCCTATATATATATATATTTCACTGTATTGCATTCTGAACACCATTTTCAGCTCACTCTCTGTACTGTACAGACCTCTACATATACATCAATAGTTAGGGAGTTTGGTATTGCTGGCTGCATCTTTCCCACACGTAGAAGCTGTTATTTGGCGACATTTGCAGGCTCACATAATGCCTAACTCTCATATACATGGATATATATTATACAGAATGCTTGGATTCGCTAAATCATACTCAGTGCCCAAAAGTTCAGTTTTTGCAGTATTGTGGGTGAAATCGTTTGATAACACACTGTCTCTAATGTTCCTATTTGAAATACCTTTCAAATATACAGTGTGTTATTGTCATACAGATATATATATATATATATATATATATATATATATATAGGAAATAGAGTTCTCTATGTTGCTAAATCTTACTCAATGCCAAAAAGTGTAATTTTGCAAGATTTTAAGACCACATAATGCTAAAATATACCAGTGCGTTATTGTGATCCACTATATATACACTTCTCTTTTTTATTACATATATCTTGTGCCACACGCAGAACTATAATATTTAGCTTTTGAACATAGAGAGAACTAGAGGTAGTAAGTGAACAAGGACGAGCATAGGAAGTGGAGCTAGAGGTACGAGAAAAGGCACTCCTTCCAGTGCTCCGGACAACACACAAGCGAGCTGCACCTCCTGCTTGCAAGCTGTCCTCAACTTTTCAGGCACATTACACACACACGGCTCAGCTACAGGCACGTTACACACACACGGCTCAGCCACAGGCACATTACACACACGGCTCAGCCACAGGCACGTTACACACACGCGGCTCAGCTACAGGCACGTTACACACACGCGGCTCAGCTACAGGCACGTTACACACACACGGCTCAGCTACAGGCACGTCACACACACACGGCTCAGCTACAGGTACATTACACACACACACGGCTCAGCTACAGGCACATTACAACACACAACGCTCAGCTACAGGCGCGTTACACACACACGGCTCAGCTACAGGCACGTTACACACACACGGCTCAGCTACAGGCACGTTACACACACGCGGCTCAGCTACAGGCACGTTACACACACACGGCTCAGCTACAGGCACGTTACACACACAGCTCAGCTACAGGCACGTTACACACACACGGCTCAGCTACAGGCACGTTACACACACACGGCTCAGCTACAGGCACATTACACACACAGCTCAGCTACACGCACATTACACACACGGCTCAGCTACACGCACGTTACACACACACGGCTCAGCTACAGGCACGTTACACACACACGGCTCAGCTACAGGCACATTACACACACACGGCTCAGCTACAGGCACGTTACACACACGGCTCAGCTACAGGCACATTACACACACGGCTCAGCTACAGGCACGTTACACACACACACACGGCTCAGCTACAGGCACATTACACACACACGGCTCAGCTACAGGCAAGTTACACACACACGGCTCAGCTACAGGCACGTTACACACACACGGCTCAGCTACACGCACGTTACACACACATTACACACAGCCCAGCTACACACACATTAAACACACGGCTCAGCTACAAGCACATTACACACACACGGCTCAGCTACAGGCACGTTACACATACGGCTCAGCTACAGGCACGTTACACACACACGGCTCAGCTACAGGCACGTTACACAGCCTTGCTGCATATATTCTGATCTGTACACATTCATCCAGCTGCCCTCACAGGTCCTGGCAGCACACAGCAGTCACATGACTCCTCCCTCCATGTGACATCATCACAGGTCCTGGCAGCACATAGCAGACACATGACTCGTCCCTCCATGTGGCATCATCAAAGGTCCTGGCAGCACACAGCAGTCACATGACTCCTCCCTACATGTGACATCATCACAGGTCCTGGCAGCACACAGCAGTCACATGACTCCTCCCTCCATGTGACATCATCACAGGTCCTGGCAGCACACAGCAGTCACATGACTCCTCCCTCCATGTGACATCATCACAGGTCCTGGCAGCACACAGCAGTCACACGGCTTCAGTCCCTCAGGTGGAGGTAAGTGTGTATCATTAACGCCTTCATCACTGACTGTTCTGAGCCCTATAATTGTCAAAGTATTCATTTCGGTCAGACTCCATGTCGTACTGTGGGGGCCACAAGTGGAGAGGATTCTGGGGCTCATCCTATGGTTACTCTACTTGCCTCATACTCTTCCTCTTTGCCTCTCCCAAGGATGTATTTGCAGTTTAACCCCGTCACCGCCGCAGCCAGTTTTGACCTTCCTGACAGAGACCTACTAACGTATAATTTTATGTGGGAATAAATTTTTGATGCTTTTACCTATCCATGTGATTCAGAGACTGTGTTCTTGTGACACATTGTGCTTTCAGGTAGTAATACATTGTAATACATTAAGGTTCAAAAATGTCTTTGTGTAAGACAGATAGTTATTCCACACAAAATAGTTGATAACCAGCATCTCCCATGTGCCCACTGTCCTCATTTTTTAAGTCTTTATATTTTTTACCTTTTTAGTTTCTTTATTTCTCGCTTCATAAACACATTTACATTTTGGTTGCATTAATGTCAGTCATCCGGCTTCACAGATCTTTCCACTACCAGTTCCTTTATAGCTTGAATTTACTTCTATGGATTCCGGTGCTGGATGTAATGACACATAATGGACCTTTATCAATGAAATCTAAGAAAAAAAAAAAAAAAAGACAGACATAGTATTAGTGCTATTATATACATGTTACACAATAAAAAAAAGTATAGTTGATCAGTAACCATATATAGTTATGAAGGATACTTACTCTTCATTTTTTCATTTTTCTTATAATTTATGATACCGATCAAAAAGAATAAGGACTGTGTATTAGAATGATGAAGTTCTGTCATAGACATTAATTACTTTGTGGTGATCCAGGGAAGCAGAGGAGAGGCTGAGGAATATACTTGTTACAGTGTCCCTCACACTCAACACTCGCGTAACTCCCTGGAAGAACTCACACTGTAGTTAGGGGAAAAACTGCAGATGATGGTGGTAGTAGTTCCCCGGGACAACTCTGCGTCAGGTGGATGTTAACCCTTCACTGCCTGGCAGTGTTACAATGTAACGGGTAGCTCCGCATCCTGGTCCGCGGGTCGCAGGCACACCTGTGTCCCTCTCTCCAGACGCCCGGCGCCGTGGGCCGTGCTACTGGCCGCAGGCCGTGCTACTGGCCGCGGGCGTACATGCCCCATCCACTTACATGACTGCGCTCCTGTCCTGCTCTCTCCCCCTGCCAGCCGGAATGCGCATGCCTGCCCCCTAGCACGCGCGCGCCCTCGGTCATGTAAAGTTAAAGGGCCAGCGTGCCGGTAATTGGTTAGTGGTCGGGTCAGGGGCGTAGCTACAGGGGGTGCAGCGGTAGCAGTCGCTACCAGGCCCAGCAGCCTGAGGGGGCCCAAAAGCCCTTCTGCCACATAAGAAGACACTAGTTTTTTAATGGCGCATGGTAACTGGGGGGCCCATTTCACTTTTTGCACCAGGGCCCAAGAGTTTGAAGTTACGCCTCTGGGTCGGGTGCTGACCCTATATAGTTTATGGATGCACGTCACTTCTCTGCTGGATTGTTTGTTGCCTCCATGCCCTAGAAAAAGCGTTATCATTGTTCTCGTCTCTGCCGTGTTCCTGACCCTTGCCTACGTTTCTCGACTCTGAACCTTGCCGCCTGCCCTGACCTTGCCGCCTATCCCCGACTAAGTCTTCGCCTCACGACTTTGTACCACACTACACCTCGGCTACCACCGCAAGCAAGTCACGTCAGGGGTAGCGACCTGGTAGACTCCCGCCGCAGCAAGTCCATCCCACTTTGCGGCGGGCTCTGGTGAAAACCGGGACCTACTTAGATTCCGCTCCCTGGCGTGGCTTACACCATCGCTTGCGGCGTTCCAGAGGATCCACTTTCCCGGCTGTTACATACAGGAGTATATCCTTGGTGCAGGCGCAGCAAGGACAGGACAACAGGAGAGTTTTCTTAAATACAGCAACAGCTTTAGATATTGAACCTGCCAGAGCCTTCCTTCCAGTAATTAAATCACAAAAGTCTTTAGAGCCTGAAGCAAGGAGGATTGGGGATGTCCATTCTAGTAAACCAAGCACACCTGTAGACTCTATCCTTCCTGGGCTGTAGAATTGGTGGGTTGTGTTAGTCTTAAAGGGGTTTTGCCATGATCTCATTTCATACCTCCTGTATGCAGCTCTTCAGCTCTGTGTGCTCAGAAGGGGGCGTGTGTGATTTGTTTGAATTGCATATCATGTGACCCAGCAGGATGACATCATCAGGCCTTTCCTCTCTCTAGTCAAAGAAAGGTCTCTTTATATAAAGCATTGTGAGTAGCTGAGAGGTAATGTTTTTGCCTACAGACACAAGGGTCCTTGGTTCACATCCCTGCAGGAACCAAACCTGTGTTTTTTTTCCTCTTTATCAATGCACAGACCTGATTGAGGTTTCTTTTTTATTTATTTGCACGGGTTTAAACTAATTACTAAGGAGCAAAAGGACAGGAGTAGAATGACAGAAACCTGGGGTTTGAACACTCATTACTGCCTGAGAGGAGAGGTGATATCTGGGCATGTCTGACCAGGACTGATGAGCTCTCAGCCCTGGTCGTATCCCCTGGAGACGAGCTGTAAACAATGTGTCACTAAAGGAGCAGCTAAAACAAAAACAGTGCAGAATTTTTAATAATAATGAATTTTGAAAATGTTTGTTATTTCATTTGCAAGCTTCCTACGTCAATTTTACTTTGTGGTAAAACCCCTTTAAGTTATCTAGCCAACGGCTGACCATGGAGGAAGTCTTTTACTCGCACCCCTCCGCATGTTCTGCCACCAAGAGAAGATACTCCCAGCTCAATGCTACCAGGTCTCGCCTCTTAATTCAGTTCTGGCGGGTTTCTCTTGCTCAGGATGAGAAGTATGAAGACTGGCTGCTTGAACTAAACCCACTAAAGCCCAACAGGGACTGTAGTGGAACTTTTGTCAGAACATCCTGTATAGTCACCCTTCGTTCTTCCTACTCCCTTTCTATACCTTCTTGCTTCCAACTTCCACTTTTGGGGTGAGACCTTTCCAGCCCCAATCAGGAGCTAGTGTTGAAACTGTGTGTGAGGTGCTTTATTGGGCAAGAAGCTTAACCCTTGCGGGGAAAGGGGACTGACACAACACTTTCCTAAAGGTACATAACTCATTACATATAAATGACATATACTGCATCCCTGACTTAACCACACAGACCACAATACTCCGCACTGGGATATTACACCTTTATTCCTTTTAAGTGTTCAGATACAAAAGGAAGTAGGTGCATGTACATGTTGTGTAATTAAAGGGGTTGTCCCCCTGCATTGATTCTTCTTAACCTGGTCCGTTTTCTTGGTTTCATTTTGAATTCAGGGCGTTTTACTGGCTTCTACTGGGCTGGCAGTAGGAGTCAGGTTTTGTAGCTATAACAACCATTGTTGGGCAGCCTATCAGGATAAGATCAAACGGGTTTCTGTACTATAGCGACCTGAGGAGCTGATATAGCCCATACAAGAGGGGATATCTAGGAATAGGCAGGACACTGTTAATGGACATATATTGCAAAGTGACTTGTTTTTGCAAGCTCTTTAACATGAAAAGCAATCCTTGTAGTGAGACAACCCCTTTAAATAGAGGGAGAGCTGCGCATATGTGTGGATATTCATGAGCATGTGTTCTAAAATAGCCATTCATCTAGATATCTTTAGGTATAAATATATAATATAATATTTCAAGGCATTCTACATAGCAATGGATATCCACAGATGTATCAACTCCACATCACATTCCGTTTGGTTCAGGCATCAATACATTCCAGACCATCCCATTAATCAATGGAAACATTTAACATTGGTGTAAGATAAACCTACTTTCCGATAACATTTGTGGTTTGCAGCGTCGCTTACCGGCGCTGCAGATTCCATCCGTGTGTTCTGTGCAGCCTGAGCTATCTTATAGTTGATCTTGCGTTCTGTTGACGAATATAAAAAATGCATCGAGGTCAATAAACGACTAAAGTTTCTCCGTGATCTGGAGTATTATCAACTCGGACGTCTCTATAGGTGGAAGGAGAAACATTTTTCAAGAAACACGGAATGATTTTGTCTCCTTTAGCTCTGAAAGTAAAAGTTCTGTCTCCTCTTATAGGAATCGTTTTGTAGGTGAGAATCGCCATCGAGGGAGTCAATATTGAAACGTTTGCAGAGAAGAAGAGGAAACGAACAAGGAAGGACACAGATCCAAACACCTTCCCAGGTAACTCGGAGACATTGGTGATTAACCCCTTACCGCCAGAGCCAGTTTTGGCCTCTCTGACAGAGCCCTTTCTTGAAATCTGGCATGTGTCACTTTATGTGAGAATAACTTTTTGACACTTTAACCTATCCATGTAAGTCAGAGATTATTTTCTCGTGATACATTGTGCTTTAAGATAGTAAGAAATTTTGGTCCAAAAAATGCTTATTTGTGAAAAATATCGAAGCATCGTGAAAAAATTTGAAAAATTTACCAATTTCAAACTTCAAAAATTTCTGCATGTAAGACAGATAGTTATTCCACTCAAAATAGTTTATAACTAGCATCTAAACCCCATGTCTGCTGTAGGTTGGCATCATTTTTTTTAAATGTCTTTTTTTTTTATGACATTACGGGACTTAGAAATTTAGTAGTAATTTTTAAATTTTCAAGAATATGTGCAGTATACATTTTTTAGGGACCAGTCCAGTTCTAACGTGACTTTGATTGGCCTGTATGTTAGGCACCCCTTAAAGTATTTAAAACAGCATTTAGAATCCTCATAGGGAGATCTCCGGAAACAATTTACTCCCTCAACTTTTCCCCTCTCATATTGAAAATCATTAGAGAGTTGGATAGGTGGTCAAAGCTACCGCCTTCCCTTCTAGCCCGGTGCCATCTCGTCCGTATGATGAGTTTTCCGAAACTCTTATACCCCCTCCAAACCCTACCCTTATTGTTAAAGCATTCGGATGTCAAAATTATTCAAGCGGGGTTCTCGAGATTTATCTGGGGAGGGGGGAAAACCGAGAATTGCCCTAACAAAGCTAATGCTTCCTAGAAAGTTAGGGGGAGTAAACCTTCCTGATGTACGACTGTACAATATTGCATGTAATCTCAGGCACTGCCTAGACTGGGTAAAAAATACTTCCTACTACTCCGATACCTTGATTCTGCACTCGCCTCCCTTTGGGACCTCTTAGCTCTTTTACACACCAAATTTGCCAGCATCCCCCAAACCATCAGATCATGTCTGTTAATGCGTGACACAATCGCTACCTGGAAGATCAGCCATAAATTATTTAAACTCCCAGCCCATCTCAGCAAATACATGACGCTATCCGGTCACCCAGAGTTTGCACAGAGTGAGAGGGACCCCCATCTCCGTGTCTGGAAGGAGAAAGGTTTAGCTATGGTTGGTCACTTGTTCAATATTCAGAAACTTAATTACTATTCATTACCTGAACTTCGAAATTTATACAGCATCCCGGCATCTCACTTTCTCACTTTTGCACAAGTTAATAGCTTTATAAGGTCTAGAGTAGCCAATCTTACTAAGAAATTTCCCTCTAATGACTTCGACAAACTAGTAGGCCCCCAGACCTGTCGACATTCTCTTTCCCTGTTGTACACAAAATTAAGAGAGTCACAACTCCCTGAAAAGGCCTCTAAATTATCGATCAAATAGGAGGAGAATTTCCCAGACCAGAACATCCCGCAGGTGGCCATAGAGGGCTGGAACAAAGTTAACAAAGCCATTATCAGTGAGAACTGGTGGGAAACTTATTTCCGTTTTATGCACCGGGCAAATTATGGATTTAATATCCCGTCCCATCCCCTTGCTCCCAATCGTAAGCTATGCTTTTCCCCTATCCCCCTCTCCTTTTTTTTTTTTCTCTGTTGTCGCGTGTGTGTCTTCTCTGGTTATTGTTTTTGGGTTTTGTGTGTTAGAAAACTGGAGGCTATTTGTTTTTGTTAGCCACCATAGAAAAATTGGTTATTGGTGATACCTATGATTTGCTGCTATCGTATGTTTCCTTTTAATCGACACTTGTTTTGCATGTCTAAGAATGTTTCTTTTATTAGTGTAACTTTTATTCTTTACCATACCCATGCTCTTTACATTTATGTATTATATCTTTGGTTGGCCTTATAACCTAATAAATATATTTTCTAAAAAACAAAACAACAGCATTTGGGAAGTTTATTAACCCATTAGGTGTTTCAGAGGAATTTCTGCAAAGTTGAAACGAAATTTCAAAATGTAACTTTTTTTGCAGATTTTTTATTTTTATCCATTATTCACAAGAATACGGTAGATGTGATCAGGAAATGCAACTTAATATTGATTCCCCAGATTCTGCTGTTTTCAGAGATATCCCATATGTGGCCCTAGTGCGCTATTTGGCTCAACAATAAGCCCCAGAATAGGAGGAGCACCTACCGGACTCTTGGGTCTCATTTTTATTACGATTTTATATAGGCACCATTTCAGGTTTGTGGACACCATAAGGTGCTAAAACTTAATAAACTCCCCTAAAAAGACCCCATATTGGGAACTACACCCCTTAAAGAATATATCCAGGGGTTCAGAGAGTATATCGACCCCACAGGTGTCACAAAATTTGTTAGCGTTAGACTGTGAAAATAAAAAAAAAATGTTTTACCAACAATCTGCAATTTTAGCTGAAAATGTTTAATTTTTACAAGGAATCCTGGTAAAAAAGCCCCCAAAATTTGTTACGCCATTTCTTCCAAGTTCGGCAATACCCTGAATGTGGGTGTAAACTACTGTTTGGGCGCATGGCAGGGCGTATAAGAGAGGGAGTGTTATTTGGCTTTTGGAACGCAGATTTTAGCGGGGTCATGTCACATTTGCAAAGCCCCCAAAGTTCCAAAACAGGTGAAACCTTCCAGAAGTCGCCCCATTTTGGATTCAGCATCCCTCAGGGATCTCATCTATGGGTGTATTGTGCATGTTGAGTGCACAGGTATTCCATAGTTTTGTTTTTGCATTGGGCCATGAAAATGGGGTTGAAAAATGCAGTTCCGCCATTGTTTTTTGGGCTTCAATTTTACAGCGTTCGCCGTGCAGTGTAAATGATGTGATAACTTTATTATGGGGGTCGGTACAATTGTAATGATATAAATTTTATATAGTTTTTTATGTTTTATTACTTTAACACAATAGAAATAGGTCTATAAAAAATTGCGTTTTTTTTGTTGTCCTATTCTGATAGCCATAACTTTTTAATTTTTCTGTATTCGGAGCCGATTATGGGCTTGTTTTTTGCGGGATGAGTTGATGTTTTTTTATTAGTACCATTATGGGGTGCATATGACACTTTGATCACTTTTTATAAAGGTTTATGTGAGGCATTTTGAACAAAATACAGTATTCCTGGTAGTGTTTTTTATTTTTATTTTATACAGCGGTCATCGTGCGGTATAAATGACATTCTAGTATTACTCCGCAGGTCGATACGATTACAGCGATACCCAATTTGTATATTTTTTTATGTTTTACTGCTTTTACACAATAAAAACACTTTTATTCAAAAAGGAAAACATGTTTTTGGATCGCCAGAGTCTGAGAGCCTTAACTTTTTTATTTTTCTGTGTATGGAGCTGTGTAGGGAGGGGCTTTTTTTTTTGTGGGATGTGTTTTTATTGGTATCATTTTTGGGGGGGACAAGACTATTTGATCAGTTTTAAATCCGTTTTTTGGAAGGCAGGGTGAAGAAAATACTGCAATCCTAGTAGTGTTTTTTATTTTTATTTTTAACAGCGCTCACCATGCAGTATCCATGACCAGTTAGCTTTACTCTCTGGTTCGATACGATTACAGCGATACCCAGCTTATATATTTTTTTTATTTTGAAGCAGAAAAAAAAAGTGTTTTATTGTGTAAAACAATATTTATGCATCGCTATCTTTTGAGAGCCATAACTTTCTTATTTTTCCCTATACAGAAACGTCTAAGGATGTTTTTTTGTGGGATGAACTGACATTTTAATTGGTACAACTTTGGCGTTTATATGAGTTTTTGATCACTTTTTAGTTCATTTTATGTGCTGCAGGTTGAACAAAAATCGCAATTCTGTGACTGTTTTTTGTTTTTGTGTTTATGACTTGCACTGTACGGGTTAATTAACATGACAGATTTATAGGGTGGGTCATTACACACGCGACGATACCAAATATGGGTACTTTTATTTATTTTTGCTCTTTTTTGGGGCGATTGGCGTTTGTAAAGGGGAAAAGGGCGATGTACGTGTTTTTTATTTTATTTTTTGTGTTTGTGTCTTACTTTTTCACATTTCCCCAGCGGGGATTTGTAACGGCAATGGTCAGATTGCTGATACAGTGATAGACCTGTACACAACATTACTGCTGTGTACTGGTCGCCATGGTAACTGCCGATGCCAATGCATTGTGGGCATGGTGACATCACCACACTACCCGGATGCTTTCAGAAAGCATCCGGGGAGTAGGGTAAGAGACCAGCGAGAGGCATCTCTGCCGCTCGCTGCGCCAGATCGCAGGCAACAGGAGCTCACTCCTCCTGCCTGCAGCTTTGAAGCGTTAATCACCCGCGGCCGGGGCTCACTCCAGCCGGGGGTGACGCGGCATGAAGCCAGCGGTAATTTACCGCTGGTTCCATGTCACGACCGTGCGCGGCTTGCCCACAAGATCGCCAGGACGTATGCATATGTCCATTTGCGGGAAGTCACTTCCCACTTGGGCGTATGCATACGTCCAATGTCGGGAAGGGGTTAATACTTCAAAGACAATTTTGTTACCAACAGAAATGATTCTTTCACCGAAGGGCGTCTCATTTAGCCCAACAAAAACAACACTTGGCTCTGCACAAAAGAATTTTTTTTGAAAAAACAAATGCGCACTGGTGTGGCTGCAATACATATAAACATTCAAATAACAGTGGCACACTATGGACTAAAGAAACTATCAGAAAGGACATAGGAATTTTGGAAAAGGCATTACTGCTAACTAGAATACATGAAAAAATTCTGAGACTCTTAGTTCACACTTTTGGCCAAAAATGCTTAAGCCCACCTCCGCAACTTCACCGGGGCCTCAGTACAGGTGGGTCCTACGCTATTGTTAACCTCTTTGGGTCCTGTTCAGACCTTCATACTTTGGGGAGCGAAGATACCTGCTTCAAAGAACACTGCACTGATTTAAAACCTGAGGAAGTGGTTGGGGTGTGCAAAAGCCAAAATGGAGACAACCACTCCTCCCTACATATAATCAAAAACAACACTTGGCTCTGCACAAAAGAATTTTTTTTTGAAAAAACAAATGCGCACTGGTGTGGCTGCAATACATATAAACATTCAAATTCAAATAACAGTGGCACATTATGGACTAAGGAAACTATCAGAAAGGACATAGGAAATTTGGAAAAGTGCAGTATTCTTTGAAGCAGGTATCTTCGCTCCCCAAAGTATGCAGGTATACAGTTGAAACTGTAAATCCTCTATATCTTTTTCATTGCTGAGAATCCGCTCCTCTGCCTCCGTTAGTCGCTCGTAATGCTGTGCTACAGTTCCCTGCAGATCCTTCAATGTAGAGCCGATGGTGCTGGCCAGTGAGGCTTGTAGGTCAGGCAATATAACTTTGGCCACCTCCAATGCAATTTGTTTTAATTCCGAAATAGCAAAATGCGGCGTTGCTGAGGAGTCAGACGCAGGTAAGATGGAGGTTGAAGCCTCTGGAAGGGGCAATGTGTCGATGTTAGATTGGTCACCAGGTGGCGCCATTTCACCTTTCTGGCTTTTAAATGCGCTCCTTGTTTTCGCTGACATTTTCACCAAGTATTTGTCCATTTATTCTTAAGGATGCTATCACAGAGGGGGCACCCAGAGACCACCGCCAGAGGGGATTATAGAGGCGCAAGATATGCCCAGGAGATTGAGATTATTGATCTAGGACAGTTCACAGTTAAACAAGTTGTAATGACTTTCACATGCAGTATATCAGCAATGCAACATTTAATGTCCACTTGTCCACAACATCATGGAATAGTGACCTCATGGGAATGATGCATTTGGTATTGAGGAATTAAACTTGAGAAAACATATCCAGAAGGAGTAGTAGGTCACCTAAGGCAGGCCTGAGTGATATTTCCATTTCACATCGTATGGGGAGCTTGCAACAAGCAGCACATAAGGCTTAAGATATGAGCTCTGTAACCTTGTAGCCAATATCAGTTGTAGAGCAGTCCTGTATACTTTCATATATGGCCCATATCTATATTGGGAGTGGGAGGAGGTCTCAAGGATTTCCCTGGATGCCGCTGCCAGTCCGGGGTACTACGGCCCCTGAGAAGGCCCTCGCTGGCTCTCGGCAGCTGTCCCCTGTTGTTAAAATGGCGGACACCATGCGCTCTCCAGGTTCCCCTCCGCCTCAATGCCGCTCACTACCGCCCCGGATCCCCGTGACCGCGACTTAAACAACGGCCGCTGTGCTCACGTCACCTGCCGGAGCCCGCTGGTGTCCTCACATGTCACGGGACCCGCTGAAGCTGCCGTGGAGGAGCGCAACTGACCGGAGCTGCCGCTTCCAGCTCCCTTACATCGCGGCGCCGGATCCGGAAGTCCATGTGATTCTTAATACGTAAAGGTATGTGGGGCCGTGGCTTCAGGGAATTAAACAGATCTATATACCAGACAGACCTGTGTGGTGTGTATTTCTTAAGCTCTCAGCTGAGACCAGCTTTTTAACCCTATTTGGACAGGGACAACTAATTGAATAGGAGTAGAACAAAAGATAATTCTACACCTAATATCCTCAACAAGAATTTTGTCTGGATTTGCTTTGGATAATACTTGAAGATTTTTGTTTTTCCTTTTTGGAAATGACTTTTTTGTACAGAAACTGGACACAACAATGGACTTTAATGTGGCCCCCCATATGCAAACCCCTATATAATCGACATTGAAGATTCTTTTGTATATACTGATGTGAATTGCATATGGGGGTCAGATATATTGATGATGTGTCTTGCATATGAAGGGGCCAAGATTTGGCTCAGATTTATTGATCATGTGTCTTGAATATGGGGGGCCCAGTGTCCAGAGTATCGGGATTTGTGAAATTCCTGACATATATCCAGAGTTAGGATTCACCTTACGCTGCAGTAAAACCAAGGTGAGTTTCCTTGATACTCTTAAAAATTCAGTCGGGGAATTGGAAATAGCCGTCTATCAGAAACCACCGGCTAGAAATAATTTGCTCCATTTTGAAAGCAATCAAACTCGGGACATTAAAAAGTCACTGCCAAAGTCCTAGTTTAACCCCTTACCACTGCAGGCAGTTTTGACCTCCTTGAAAGAGCCCTATTTTTGTAATCTGACATGTGGCAATTTTAGCTTTTGACAACTTTTACCTATCAATCTGGTTCAGAGACTGTTTTCTCGTGACAATAAAAATATAAAAATGTTGAAAAATTTTCCATTCTCAAAGTTCAAAAATGTCTGCATGAGAAACAGATATTTATTCCACACAAAATAGCTTATAACTGGCATCTACCATATGCCCACTGTAGGTTGGCATAATTTTTTTAAATGTCTTTCTTTTTTTGCGACTTTAGGGGGCTTAGAAATTTAATAGTAAGTTTTCACATTTTCAAGAAAATTTGCAACATGGATAAAAATGAGGGACGTCAATGAGGGTGCATTTTTTGCGGGCTAAAGTGCACTTTTTATTGCTAGCAGTTTGGAATACACGCGACTTTTTTGATCACTTTGATTCAAATTTTTAAGTGACGTAAAATGACCAAAAAACGCAATTTTGGCGTTTGGAATTTTTTTTCTACTACGGTATTCAGCGTATGGGATAAATGATGTTATATTTTTATATATCGGACTTTTTCGGACGCGGCGATACCAAATATGTATTTATTATGTTTTTTATTATTTTATTGTTTTTATTTGTAAAATGGGAAAGGGGGGTGATTTGAACTTTTAATACTTTTTTTATTTTGTACTTTAGAACGTTATTTATTTATTTATTTTTTTACTTTAACATTGACCACTAGGGGGTGCGATCGTTAATAGAGCCTAATGCATTGCATAGACAATGCATTAGACTGTACAAAGATGGCGGTTTCCCCATTTCCTGCCTGTGGACGGAAGTGGGGCAAACGAGGACATGGCAACGGTGAGAGCCTTCACAAGACTCCCCGCTGCCATGTCCAGGCATCGGATCGCCGGGAAGAATGGCGCGCGGCACCGCTCTTTAGTCATTTAGACCTCGAGGCAACGATGGCTAAGGGGTTAAACAGGCCGGGCAACGCTGTGCGCTCATGCTGTAACAGCCGGGTGTTAGCTGCAATTAGCTGCTAACACCCGGCGGCTGTGGGGGGGAGGGGGAGGTCGGGGAGCGATCCCCCTGCAAAGCCCCGTAGGGACCCTGGGACATGCTCATACGTCCAGGGTCGTTAAGACCACATGATTGTAGACATCTACACATGCCCATCTTACCCACTAGTCAATTACACAGACATGTACAGTATCTTACAAAAGTGAGTACACCACTCATATTTCTGTAAATATTGTATTATATCTCTTCATGGGACAACACTGAAGATATGACACTGTGATACAATATAAAGTAGTCAGTGTACAGCTTGTATAACAGTGTAAATGTTTTTATTTTTTACAGTGGCAATACGCACGTGGCAATATCAAATAAGTCTACTTTTTAACTTTTTTTTCTTTTTCAGGGAGATTGGCGTTTAGGGTGTGAAAAGAGCGGTGAATGTTTTTTTTGTGCTTTACTTTTTATTTGACTTTTTAATTCTGTTTTTACACTTGTCTCAATAGGGAACTTGACTCTGCGATCTTTTGAACGCTGGTAGAATATACCTGTCAGTCACTATAACCATGGTGATTTCACAGACAGCCCAGAAGTCTTTGTTAAAGGGGTTGTCTCGCTACAAAGAATAGCTTTCAAATTGTAGGGAACACAAAATAAAGACATTTTCCAAATATATTGCATTGTTCCTCTGTTTTCCCTAAAGAGATACAAGTGAATTTATTACCTCCCTGGCTATTTCAGTTCCCTCAGTAACCGACCTGTAAACAAATCTCCCTGGGCTGTTTGTTCAATGAGATAACAGAGAGTGAGTCATCACACAGGTCCACAGTGTCAGTCAGTGTCCATGCTGCCAGACAGTAAAAAGCTTGATTTATCTCAAGTAAACAGCTCTGTAATTAGGGCTTCTGTTTTGGGGATCAGATAAGAAGTCCTGCCAGTAGTTTGAGAAGCTAATCTGAATCTAATTAGCAACTGAAAGCACAAGACACTGTACAGCAGGAGCTTATGCAAATTAGTCTGAACCAGGAAGTGACAGAGAATTTCTTTCATGCATTCTTTGAAACACTGTGGGGAGACAACTCCTTTAAACTTCTGGATTACTGTGGAAGGCATCAGCACCCCTATGATCAGGCGATAGCATGAAACCAGCTGTAACATGCGCCGATCCTCTGGGCTTTGTTTGTTTGCTTGCACAATCTCCTGGACGTACCAATGTGTTCATTTGCAGGAACACCTTCCCACAATGGACATATGGGTACATGCAATGTCGTTAAGGGTTAATCTATGGGCTTTTAACTCATTAGTTTAGTATTTTCCCTGGGGCCGGAGACCACCACCATATTTGTCATCCGCAGGTTAAATTGGGATGACTAATACAATGTACACAGTAGCTTAATTCTCGATAAGCCCATGTACTGCACCATGGTATAATGGATCATTTTCTAACAGCTATATGTAGGCTATTATTTAAATCGAAACATAAGAAACACTTTAAATTGTTCACCACTCTTAGGGTGGGCACACACGACATTTGTATGGGAGTTCCTAAAATAGGCGAGTACACTTGCTTAGCTATATTTGTAATGCACATAGAAGTGAATGAAGAGGATCGGTGCAAGTGTAACTTTGCTCATTCTCTGAGATGATCAGCTCATAGGTAGCTGGCTGCTGACCCATAGTGCTTTACATTGACTACATCTATAGAAAAATTGAACGTTATGGCTCTTAGAACATAGTGATGCAAAATGGGTCAGTTCTTGGGAGTTTTCACTGCATTGGTGCCCCAGGGGCTCCACAAATGTGAAATGGCACCTGAAAATTATTCAAGCAAAATCTGTACTTCAAAAGCCTAACAGTGCTATTGCCCTGTGAGACCTGCCATGTACGAAAACAAAAGTTTACACCCATGTATGTTGTATTGGAGTATGCCATAGTTGAAAATACTTGCTCAACAAATTTTGGGATTTATTTGCCCCCTCCACATTCCTTCTGAAATTAAAAAGTTTTGAGCTAAAACCACAAATTATTTGAAAAAATTTAACTTTTAGTGCTAAAACAGTCCTTATCCTCACCACCTGGATGTATTCTTTGAGGGGTAGTGTTTTTAGTAAAGTTTTAAAGGTTTTCGGACCTTCAAATCTAAACTGGTGCCTAAAAGATATCCCAAGAGAAAAGAGCACTATCATGTACATACTGACTAGCACGTGACGTGGGTGCGACTGAAAGGGGTTAATATATCTCCACTCACTCAATATTGCACTCAGCTACCACTCAGGTTGCAAATTGAGCAGAAGTCCATTCACTTCAAAGGGTATGTTCACACGGCTTATTTTGCAGCGTACTGCGCTCAATTTGCAGCAAAACGCGCCCCATAACTACGGTAATCTATAGTTCTCATAGAGAACTATGGATTAGGCCTCGTCCCCCCACGCGTACAATACAAGATCGTATTGTATGCGCGGGGGGGGAGAATTGACATGTCATTTATTCGCGGCGCGTAAGCGAGTTATGACTGTCTATAGGGCCGGCGGTCTGCCGCCCCCCCCTGTGTCACGGAAGTAGGCGCACATTATGCGTGACTCCCGAACACCAGGCGTAATTGAGGGGCGTACTGTACGCTCCGCAATTATGTCGTGTGAACATACCCAAATAAATGCTCTCACCAGCACCTCTCACCGGCATTCACAGAGTTAAACACTTAGACACACAATGCTTATCAGTAGTGACAGGGTTATACACTCTATCAATTGCTGTGGATTTCTTTAGTGCATACAAGGGCTACATTTATTAAAGTTTGAAGCTTTAGCAGACAACACGTACAGAGCTTACAAAAATACAAAAAGAAAGATAAATATGATGACAAACCTACAAGGAATACAACTATAGAGTAAAAGTACAGAAAATACTTTTAATTGAACATTTTGGGTATGATTGGGGAATGTTGAGGTTGGATACAGATTTTCACCTGTCCATTTTTTGAAGTGATTAAAAATTCAGGCCCTATGTCAAAACATTCAGATTGTGAAACTAGCAGTTGTTGAAAATTTTTAATATTATTTTTTTCAAAAACACGAGTTCTTACAGTACAATGTTTCACTATAAAATGCAGTACACACAAAATGTTACGGGGGGTAAATGAGCCTAAATTTAACTGAAAACCCGTTCAGGCATCTCAAATACCCCTGCTCCACCTTATCAAGATAAAGGAAGTCGGGGGGTAAAGACCCCGATACCCACAAACACCACTGACTGGCACGTCACAGGATTAAACATTAATGTACTGTTTTCCAGCATCACAGGGGTTTAAAAACTTTGATCAAGGCTGTGGATTCTTAGACACTTAAGGACCAAACTTAATTAAAATTTTTTTAAACTGGTCAAATACCTAATACTTCAAGGGTAATTATCTTTATATGTCCTGGAAGCAAAGAAGAAAAATGTAAATCGCCAAATGCTGCTGATCACCCCCGCGTGAATGCTGATTTCCTCTGGAAATTTTATTTTATAACCTCCCCTAATTGGTTCAGGGTTTTAGAGCTTCCCACATCATTAATTAATTAGTTGCCCTGAATGGCTGTTAGACAGGGGGGCAATGCATTCTAATTTGTATGTCCCTTTAATTGACCCGTTTGAATGGATGGAGTTTTTTTGGGTTGGTTTCAATAAAGATCATGAAGAATTACAATCAATTCACCTTGAAGTAATAAACTCCGTCCCCCCATGTCAAATGTCCAACTTGGTGAAACCGTTAACCCCCAAAAGCTTTTTATGCCCATGACCAGACCCAAGTAGCTTTGAGTAATTTTTTTTGGCCAACCCATGACTGTTTATTTTAACGGGCAATAACATCATTTTTATTTGGGGGGGCA